>ML102645.1:0-79687 GCA_003697995.1 Taxidea taxus jeffersonii
AAAAAAAAAAAAAAAAAAGAGAGAGAGAGAAATGTAATTAAAGAAGAATTGTATTTTTCCAAGCAAATACAAAGAAAAAAAATGAGGCTTCAACAATAGGACATCTGTACCATAAAAAATAAATCTTAAATTCATTCATATGATACCTGAAAATTATTTTGAAATAAGCCATAGAACTAATTGTAAAAGTTGAAATTATAAAATTTCTAGGGGAATAAAAAGAGAACACTTTTAAAATAATACATAACAAAAAAATTTTTAGATAGGGTATCAGAAGCATGAAACAAAAAGAAAACTAATAATAAACTGAACTCTATCAAAATAAAAAATTACCCTTCTAAAAATAAGCTTAATGACACAGCCAGAAATTAGGAAGGGCTATATATATAGATATATATATACATATATCTGTATACATATACAGATATATAGAAACACATACAGAAACACTTGTATCTAGAATGTATAAAGAACTTTAGAACTCAATAAGTAATATAATTTTAAAATTTAGTAAAAATTTAAGAATAATTCTTCAAGTTTTATTTAAATTCCAATTAATTAACATACAGTGTAATATTAGTTTGAAGAATATATGAAATGTTAATAAACATCATTAGTTGGAAAAGCAAAGTAAAACCTAATGAAATGCAATTACACACATACAAATGACTACAATGAAAAATGATGAGAATAAGTATTGTCAGTTATGTGGAAAAACTATATAGCTTGTGGGGAAATATAATGACCCAACCATTTTGCAAAAACAATTGGGGAGTTTTTCATAGAGACAAACATACATTTACATATGACCCAGAAATTTCACTCCCTGAGATTTATCCAAGAGAAATGAAAACTTATGTCCTCACAAACACATATAAAAATGCTCATAGCAGGACCCCTGGATGGCTGTCAGTTAAAGTTCCAACTCTTGATTTTGGCTCAAGTCCTGATCTCAGGTATGTAAGATCAAGCCTGGTGTCGGGCTCTGTACTAAACATGGACCTGCTTAAGATTCTCTCTTTCCCTCAGCCCACCACTCCAACCTCCCTCATGCAGATGCTTTCTCTCTGTCCCTCAAAAAAGCACAGTAACTTTATTTATAATAGCTAAAAACTGAAAGAAATTCAAATGTTGACTAGCAAGGAAATGGATATTATATATAGCAAAATGGAATACTACGGTTACAAAAAGGAACCAAGGAAACATACAACTGAATTGTGCTGGAAAAAGTCAGAAATGGGGGCGTCTGGGTGGCTCAGTGGGTTAAAGCCGCTACCTTCGGCTCGGGTCATGATCCCAGGCTCGTGGGATCGAGCCCCACATCGGGCTCTCTGCTCTGTGGACAGCCTGCTTCCTCCTCTCTCTCTCTGCCTCTCTGCCTACTTGTAACCTCTGTCTGTCAAATAAATGAATAAAATCTTAAAAAAAAAAAGTCAGAAATGTTACGCCGAGGAAAAGGAGCTAGACATCATAGAGTTTATACTTCGTGATTGCATTTATATGAAATTCTAAAAAGTTCAAAATAATCTCTATTCATACCACTAACATGTATGAGGGAACTTTTAAAGATGAGGCAAATATTATTTATCTTGATCAGGAGAGTGATTTTACAGTGTATACACATGTCATAACTCTTTGAATTGCACACTATAGCTGGATACTAGTTATTCTAAACTTGACAAAAAAGAGACTAAAAATATGAGGCTTCATTTGTTACTACACTTCATATCTTGAATTAACATTTGGTAATAATTAATAAACTCACTTGTCAGGCATTGTTATAAATGTTTTACAAGTATGAATATTTAATAAAGCTGGCATACAATTTTATTTCTTGAGATCATTACTGCTGAGTGATTTCCTAAGTATTCTTTCAGGTCACTATAGTCTTCATCACAGCACTGCAGTGTAGGCTGGGCAAATGTATTGTTCCCCTCATTCTAAAAGTTAAAAAACTTGAAACATGTTGAGGTTTAAGTAATTTATTAAACAAAGTCTCTCAGCTACTAAGGAGTAGATTTGGATATTTAATCCTATCATTCTTTCTGCTAATCATTCAAAATAATTCATGACAATTTGTTTGAATTGAATAAATTGTATATTTTTGAGTAATTTTCAAATTTGGAAATTGATGTTATTTGTCCTTGCACTTTGAGAGGAAAAGGCTTGCATAGTTGACTCATCACTACTTAACTTTGTTCTCATTTTACTGCAGCTATTGTAAACAACTAGTTCATTTGCAACCCACATATGGCAAGAACATTACCTCCCATGGACTGTGTTTATCTTGGGTGGTTAATGATCCCAAATCCAACATCTACCAAGGTTATAGCTCAAGGAAACTTTCCAAAGCACTCATTAAAGAGATTTTTTTTTTCCTTCTCAAAAGCAAGTTCCATATGAATTCTTGCTTTCTGACTCATCTGCCAAGTCCAGCACATTGCTTTATGCCCCAAAGGCACCAGAGGATGGAGCCAATCTGTCAAATTCCTGCCATAAATTTAGCTTAAACTGTGAGAATATTTCTCCAGGGAAAGACACTTCACACCCCTCAAGCAATTCCTCTGGATATTTTAAATATTTTTCTCCTTATATGAGTGGTTTTATTTAAGACTAAGCAAAATATATTTCTGAATTAGATATTTTCTTTGTCATTGTGCATTTGCTGTTAGTAATAAGTAGAGATGATTTAGATGTATGTGCATGCATGTGTGGTTGAAAGACAAACAGGATTGGAGGAGAAGGAAAGAGAGAGCCAGAGAGGGAGTGAAAAAATGGAAAGGAGAGGGATAGCAAGGGGGGGGGGGAGGGAGGAAGAAAAGGAGAGTTACAGGAATATAGAGAAGGAGAAAGAGGAGAAGGACCAGAATGGGGAGAGGGAGGGAGGAAGGAGAGAGAAGAGTCTATTAAAATATATGTCTATTATCTAGACATTCTGTGGAGTGATTTTTGTGTCATTTAAGAATGTTTACAGAGGGTCACCTGGGTGGCTCAGTGGGTTAAAGCCTCTGCCTTTGGCTCAGGTCATGGTCCCAGGGTCCTGGAATTGAGCCCCGCATTGAGCTCTCTGCTCAGCAGGGAGCCTGCTTCCTCCTCTCTCTCTGCCTGCCTCTCTGCCTATTTGTGATCTCTGTCTGCCAAATGAATAAAAAAAAATCTTTAAAAAAAAAAAAGAATGTTTACAGAATATTTTTTTTCTTCTGAGATACTTTCGGAGAAGTCTAAAAAGTAATTTACTTCAGGCGTAACATATATCCTGGCTATTAATTATATGATTTATGGATAGCTACATTTCCAATATAGAGAGTTTTTATGGAATACATAATTTAAGAAAATGTTCCTATAATGTGATCGGTAAAAAATGTCCATGCCCCCCCACCGCCTCCCCTGCTTTAAGATGTCCATGTCCTACTCCCTAGAACCCATGCATATGTTACTTTACATGGCAAAAAGGACTCTACAGTTGAGATTAAACTAAGAATCTTGAGATGGAGAGATAATCCAGGATTATCCAGGAGGGCCTAAAGAAATCTCAGGGGTCCTTACAAATTGAAAGGGAGGGAAGCAGGAGGTCAGAGGGAAATGTAAAGATGCTAAGCACTGCTGGCTTTTGAGATTTTGTTTGTTCATTTCCTTTTTTACTTTAATTCCAGCAGAGTTAGCATACAGTATTATAATAGTTTCAAGTGTAAAATATAATGATTCAGCTGACTTTTGAATGCAGAACAGGCTACTAGCCAAGAGTGCTGGCAGCTGCTGGAAAATTCAAGAAAACAGATCATCCCCTAGAACCTCCAGAAAGAATGTAGCTCTGCCAACACCTTGATTTTAACCTAGTGAAACCCACTTCAGACTTTGTTTGGCACTCCAGAACTGTAAGATAACAAATTTTGTGTTTTTTTTTTTCTTTTAAGCTAAAAAATTTGTAGTAGTTTGTTACAGCCATATTAGGAAAAATAGACCTAAGAATAGACGGAGAAAGGTTTTTTTAGTTTTTTTTTTTTCAGCAAAATGTACCCTTTATTTACTTAGACATGTATTTTCTCCTAGGAAATGAATGCTTTTCTAGTTTCAAGTAACTATGAGAGAACCGCTGTGTTCTTCTACACTCACTTGCTGGAAGGTAGAACTGGAAGTCACATATATGTCTATGAATAGAAATTAAAAGGGAAACTCAACAGAAGATGAAATTCTGAACTGTGTTTAAATCTTAGAGAAATAGACATTGCTGTGTAGAAATATTCAGATGCTGCAAAAAATGCCTGTAAAAACACTAGCAAAAATCCACTGAACTGCTTTACCAAATATCACTACTGAGGAAATGTCTGAAAAATATCACAAAGTATAAAATCATATATTAATACAAATGCCAGATTTTAAATATAGACCTTTAGTTTTCTTCGTGGTGTGGTTTTGTTATTTCTTCTACAATATTCAAATGTGCAAGAAATTTCACAAGAGAACAAATTAGCAAGCTCCTAAAAGGGCAGCAAATTCTTCACATCAAACATCTCTTGAGCCCACAAAAAGACAGGAAACAAGTGTAAGATTATAAAATGTTAAAGATGAAATTCCATCACAGTGTACGTTTTTCAAGCTCTCCTGAAAATTTAACAAAACTATCAATGTTAACTGCACTTTGTCATATGATTTGGGCTCATGTACTGAAAAGAAGACTCATTTCACACACAAAATCTGTTGCATGCCCGGCTTCCTTAAAACTTATAGTTGAACACTTCCAATGCCAAAAAATTTTCAGGAAAGCTACAGGAAAATGTGTTAGTAATATTTTGTTTGATAATTCTGAGCAATAATGTGAAGTCATCAAACTGATACTTAGAAATGATAAAAAGACATTATCTTGATAATCTCATTTTAATTTTAACACCAAACATTTCAGAAAGTATCCATGTTTCTGTTACCATTTTCTAATTGAACTTAATCATGATGATCAAAATTTAGGAGTCAAAAGGTAACTGCCCCAATTCTATTTCAAATTTGCCATGTCTTCCATTTGTGTAACCATATTTATGCCATTTACCTTCTCTTTTATAAGGTTGTGGCTGTGGGTGTTTTTGCTCTTGTTTTACATGCCTTGAGTTTTCAATATTTATCATACATTGCTTATCATCTGGTTGACTGGGCCCATATGGAGGGAAAGGAGTGTGACTAAAGAAGTGTCTATATAGGGGTGCCTGGGTAGCTCAGTTGGTTAAACAACTGCCTTCAGCTCAGGTCATGATCCTGGAGTCCTGGGATTGAATCCCACATCGGGCTCCTACATTTGAGGGGAGTCGGCTTCTCCCTCTGACCTCTCCCCTCGCATGCTCTCTTTCTCTCAAATAAATAAATAAATATTTTTTAAAAAGAAGGGGCGCCTGGGTGGCTCAGTGGGTTAAAACCTCTGTCTTCGACTCAGGTCATGATCTCAGGGTCCTGGAATCGAGCCCCGAATCGGGCTGTCTGTTCAGCAGGGAGCCTGCTTCCTCCTCTCTCTCTCTGTCTGCCTCCCTGCCTACTTGTGATCTCTGTCAAATAAATAAATAAAAATCTTTTTAAAAAATTCATAAAAAAAAGAAATGTCTATATATATGTATCCATCCAACTTTTCAAATACCCCATTGGTATCTACTTCTATTCCTTCATGTCTTTAAGATAACCCTTAACATCATTACCAAAGTCAGTGAAGAGCTTCTGATCATATGTAAAGACACCATTTAGGAAAAATTTATTGATGAATTGATCAAGTTCTTTCCAATGATGAAAACTAGCCAGTTTTTCCAATAAATACATTTCAATTAATTGTTTAAATTCATCCATCCTTACGGGATTCAATACTTTCATATTAAAAAGGTTATTGAATTCCTATTGAGCACATTCAAACACACCAGAACAATACCTGAAGGAATCATAATTTTCACTACAGTCATACTCAGGACTGCATTTCTGTCAGTTTGTATTTTTTCTAAATTCTTCAGTGAATTAGTTTTTCTTTCTTTCCCTTTCTTTGCATAATAGGGCCTCTATTACTCTGTTTTGTTTTGTTTTGTTTTTTTGTATGTGCCTTATGCTGTGAGTGTAAATATTCACTAAAGACTTTGGTTAGTTTTTTGTTTTTTTTTTTTACTTGATTCTACTTCTGTGTACCTAAATCTTTTATTGGCCTCTTCATCAAAGATATTCTTGGCATATCTTTGAAATGCCTGAAAATAGATTTAACTGAATCTGAATTTTTTTTACAGATTTTATCTCACAGCTTCTTTAGCCTGTTTAATTTTTTTTCTTTATGATTCTTCACAAACTCCGTGGCGGAATTCTTCATGACATCAAATGTTTTCTTAACTGAACCCAAAAATATTTCTTTCATCTTATTTTTAGCCCTGTAGTTTCCTCTACTCCCTTTTTTCCCCCATTAGTTTCTTGTTTTACATTTTGATCTTTTGCTTCAATATATACTCTTTTCCACAAATTAGAACACTACTGTTCGAAGTTTAGCTTCTGCTCCAGCTCAGTGAGTCTTGCCATAAGATTTCTATCTTCCCTTTTTTTCAGTCAATACATTGGGAGGATCTGGGTTGCCATATGACTCACTAGAGCTCTACTGCTGGAGTTCACCTTTAAAGCCATGGTTATTAGTCATTCTCTCTCCAGTTCCTCCCTTAGCACCTTCGCATCAGCCAAAAAAACCTCCCTTCAATTAAGGAAGCTGTGTGTCTTCAGCTTTTCTTCTTCCAGATGCTGTTTAAGTTTCTGATTTTCTATAATTAATTCAGTATCTGTCCTTTTATCTTTCAATATCCTAATCTATTCTCTTGGTTTCCTTAACTCTTCCTGTAATGAAGATAAGGCTTTTTCTTCCTTTTCCAGAGGTTTATCTAAATCCTGATATTCTGTATCAATATTCTTTTTCTGAGTTTTAAAGGACAACTTCTCTTCTTCAGTTAGGTCTCAACATCTTGCAAGATTTCCCTTCAATAACTTACAATCTATGAAAGATTCTTGTTCCAGTTGACATCGGAAAGATAATCATTCATATCATTCAGTTCATCTTCAAGTATCTTTCTGACTGTTGATGCTTCTGAATCTAAATTGTGCCACAGGTATATTTAAATCCCATCCCAATTGCCGTCACCAAAGCAAGTATAACACACCTATTGAGACCACTGCTGAAATGGCATTTACACAACTCCCTAGGAGTTCGGTTTTTTGTTCTGGGAGTATCTGTTTCTCAGATTCTGAACTAGAAAGTCTGCTTCCTAATATGGCATGGTCTAAAGGCAGGACTAGTGTGAAGACTGGTTTCATCACTACTTGATTGATCATCACTAGTCTGGGATGAAAATGAAAATACAGTTTCTGACTGGCAAACGGTATACCGGCTGCAAGAAGAACAGCCCATTTTTAAAAATATTGTGTTTGCTTGTTTGTTTTAGAGAGAGTGAGAAAGACAGAGAGAGAGAAAGAGAGAGCATGAGAGGGGAAAGGGCATGGGAGTGAGAGGGAGAGAATCTCCAGGAGACTCTGCACAGAGCTGGGAGTCCCACAAAGTCTCCATCCCAGGACCCGGAGATTATGACCTGAGCCAAACTAAGAGTTGGTGGCTCAAATGACTCACCTAGGCACCTGTAGCCCATGTGAAAGTCTTCTGGACTCTGAGCTTCCTCAACAATTATAGCTTCTTGATTTCTAGTATCTTCTTAACTTATGTGGCTCAAGGGTTATAATATCAGAATTATGACTGACAGTTCCAAAATAGACATTGTCTTCAAATGACTTTTCTTCTTCTTTCTCAAGTGCTGATTTCATTTCCTCCAAAGCTGGAGAAGTAGTTTCTTCCATTTACATATGCCACTTTGGCTACTCTCCCCCTGCTCTGACTGCAATACTTAAAGCCCCTCTTGCTCTAAAGATATGCATTCTGGAGCAAGCTCACAGCTGTCATGGCTGTACCATGTTCAGAATTCACCATCTCTTTATCAGATCCCTCATGATTGATGACAGTCCAACCACAAGATGAATCACTGTCACTGGAATTTTATGACATTTTTCAGGTCTGAATGGGCAGTATCATGTCCACCTGAGTCTGTTGGCTGTCACAGAGGCAGTGGTCACAGCCTGTAGAAAGTAGCCCAATCTTTATATTTCACATCCTGTTCTGTTAGTGGAAGATGGAATTGGTGGTATCAGTTTTTAAGGCGACAACACTGAATTGTTTCCAGCAGAGCAGCAACACCAGCAGCAGAGAATATTACCTCTCCTGAAATGTTTGAATTTGAGACTATCTTCCAAAAGTGTTCGATAGTATCTGAACCCTCAAGGTCAACAAGTGCTCCTAATACAGAGAAAGTGTTTAATAAATACATGTTGAGGGACGCCTGGGTGGCTCAGTTGGTTAAGCAGCTGCCTTCGGCTCAGGTCATGATCCCAGCACCCTGGGATCGAGTCCCACATCAGGCTCCTTGCTCAGCAGGGAGCCTGCTCCTCCCTCTGCCTCTGCCTGCCTCTCTGTCTGCCTGTGCTCGCTCTCTCTAAAAAAAAAAAAAAAAAGATTAAATACATGTTGAATCAATAGTTAGAGATAATGGTTGCCTACGAATAATCTGTACTAAAGGGGCTTGAGTTAAATCACCTCCTCTACTAGCTGGTCAGTGTCTGAATGTCACCTTGTATTTCTGTGGAATAAGGCAGAGTGCACTTTTGAAGAAATTAGAGTTTTTGTAAGAGACAATTTAGACCCACGTTTTTTTTTTTTTAAGATTTTATTTATTTATTTATTTATTTGAGAGAGAGAGCAGAAGGAAAATGAAAGCATGAACAGGAGGAGGGGCAGAGGAAAAGGGAAAAGAGAGCAGGGAGCCCAATGCAGGGCTCAATCCCAGGACTCTGGGATCATGACCTGAGCCAAAGGCAGACACTTAACTGGCTGAGCCACCCAAGTGATCCCAAAACCCATAAATTTTAGAGATAAATAGTATAAGAATGAAGGGACATATGAGAGATACACAGAGTATGGTGATGAAGGGTGCAGGCTCTCGTATCAAACTGCATTGACTCCAATGCTGAATCTCTTATTTATATATTATATAAAACTTCTGGGAAGTTACTTCACATTTGCGTATCAGTTTCATCTTATGTCAAATATAGAGATAAGTGTACTTACCTAACAAGCCTACTGTGAGGAATGAATGATTCAGTATAAGCAATGTGAATAGAAACATAGCAAATATGTACTGGACACTAAAAGGAGGTCTAGGTAGGCCCCATGAGGTGAAATGGAGTGTTTGGAACTGCAGTGAAAGTGATGTGATTTTTATTAAAGTGATGTGATTTTATGAGAAAAAGTGTTCCTGAGATACTGAAGATAAATTCTCTATTAAAACATTTTCCTAGAGATAGCACTGGACATTAAAACAACTGGACGTTACCACTTTGCCAGTTTAGGAATATTTTTCTACTTTATCATCTCTTTATACATATATGGGTTTTAGATGAATTTTCACCATTTTAAAGTCATAGGCTCATGTTACTGACCTCATTAGCAAGGGGCAAAGAAAAGCTGTGTAGTCCACTGATAAAAATTATTGTGGCTTCTAATGATTAATTGAAATAATAGCTGCAAAATCCTTTAAACAACGTAAGCAAGCACAAACTAATGGCCGTTGTTAAATGGCTGCGTGTATATTACACCCAGTCAGGGTAAAGCTAATCTTGGAATCTGGCCACTGGACACAGCCAGTTTGTAGACAGTACCACTCCAAGAGGATAGTATTTATGAAATGATGGTTCACTTTATGGCTGTCATTGATAAAATGCCATTATTCCTTTTAATGTCCTTCTAATTCTATTTTTTTAAAAATATTATTTTTTATTTGTTTTTATTTGGGGGAGGAGTAGAAGACTTATTTGTTTATTTATTTATTTTTAATTTAATTTAATTTTTTTCACTGTTCCAAGATTCATTGCTTATGTACCATATCCAGTGCTCCATGTAATACATGCCCTCCTTAATATCTACCATCAGGCTCACCCATCCCCCCACCCTCCTCCCCTTCAAAACCCTCAGTTTGTTTCTCAGAGTCCACAGTCTCTCATGGTTCATCTTGCCCTCTGATTTTCCCCAGCTCACTTTTCCTTTCCATCTCCCAATGTCCTCCATGTTATTCCTTATGTTCCACAAGCAAGTGAAACCATGGGATGATTGACTTCATCTGCTTGACTTATTTCACTCAGCATAGTACATGCAATAAAATGTACAGATTTTAAGTGTTCATTTTGATAGGTTTTGACAGCTGCATACATTCTATAATCTTCATCCAAAACAAGGTACAGAACTTTTCCATCATCTTAGAAAGTTGTTCCTGCTCATTATCAGACAGCAAGAACCTACTTTATCATCACCATGGTAATAAAGTTAACCACTTTCTGATTTTTATGAACTCAAAATTTGTCTGTTTGTTCTTGGATGTCATACACATAGAATCATAGAAATGTGTTCTTTGTGTCTGGTTCTTTTTGTGCACTGTAATATTTATGAGATTCATCCAAGTTGTGAGTACATCAGTAGTGTGTTCCTTTTCGTTGCTCAGAAGCATTCCATTGTGTGACTACAGTAGGATTTGTTTATCCATTTCTTCTTCATAGTAATATGGTTTCTACCATGGGGTTATTATGAATAAGGATGTTGTGCATATTCTTGTCAAAGATTTTATGACATATGTTTTCATTTCTTTTCAGTAAATACTTGATTTAAGATGGATTGTAGGCCTAAATGCAAAAACTAAAACTATAAATTATCTGAAGGAAGTGATAGGAGAATATCTTCAAGCCATTCAGGAAAGTAAAGATTTCTTAGATAGAGCCATAAAATGCTAACCAGAAAAGAACAAAATTGGTAAATTGAACTTTAACAAAAGCAATACTCTCTCTCTGAAGATGTCACTTAAAAATATGAATAGGCAAATCAAGGAGTAGGAATAAGATATTTGCAATTTGTATAACCAACAAAGAACTTTTGTCCAGAAAATATATAGATATATATATGAAATATATATCTATATATATAGATAGATATAGATATAAAATATATATATAACAGTAAAAACACAAAGGGCCAATAAAAGGGGGGGAAAACATTTCATTGGATAATTGACCACATAGTTATCTATTAGAGGACTTGTATTACCTCATTTCAGGATTTATTTTACCCAAGAGTATTCTCACAATGTGATATTGGCAAAAGGACACAAAAAATGAATGCATGGAACAGAACAGATAGCCCAAGAAGAAACTAAGATATTTATTTAACTAATTCCCTTTTTAAGCCATTCTGCTCATGCTTGTTGCCCCAATTGTCTTTTAAATATCTCAGTGTTCTCACTGTTCTTCTGTTTCTATGAACTCCCCTCATAATATCACAAAATCACTCCCAAATTTCCATTTGCTTCTAACTCTTCTCTTTTTCACTAGAGTGTATGTTTAAGAAGTGTTGTTTTTCTCAACAGACAACAGAATATGCCATTGTTGACTTGTATTTACTTAATCTTTTTTTTAAAGATTTTATTTATTTTCATGAAAGGCAGAGAGACAGAGGGAGATAAAGGCAGAGGGAGAAGCAGATGCCTCGCAGAGGAGGGAGCCAGATGCAGGACTCAATCCCATGATGCTGGACTCATTACCTGAGCCAAAGGTAGGTGCTTAACCAACTGAGTCACTCAGATGTCTGTAACTTATTTAATTTTATTTGTACACTAACAAGTTATTTGTTAATACAAATATATTTCTCTAGGTTGGTTAAGGAAATGTGCTAAAATGAAACAAACTTTGCAAGAAAGTATGGTTAATATGAGAAAATGGTGAGAAATTGTCTCATAGCTCTCCTTATGTTACACTATATAGGAGACCTTGACATCACATCTATGTATAAAAAGGCTACTATTTCTTGACAATTTAAGTCTCAGATATCTCATTGGAAATGATATGAGATACACCACTTTATCTCAAACTAGAACCCATATAACCAGAAGACTTTTTAATGTTAGATTTTTTTAAATGGCCTCTGTTTCTAGTCTCCTCAGTAATGTGGTGTGGTCAGCTGTTAATGGTAGTTTTAATTACTTAATCTATGCTTGAATATTAAAAAGGAAGTAAGCGATAGCAATCAGTAGTAACAGGGAAAGAATGATAATCTACAAGCTTCTTAAATCTAAAGCTTCATGGTCTTTTTTTAAGAAGTAGTATAAATCTTGATTTGGGGAAATATTTCTAGTTCTACAGATTACTTCCAATAATATGACTCAAAGAGAGAAGACGTCACTACTGGGAGATTTAAAATGATTTTATTTGTTAAACTAAAAGAATCCCCAACTGGGGTTTTTTTGTGCATTTCTGAAAATCATACGGTGATAGTTCTATTAGAAGTCTGCTTTTACATTTGAAAATTTATTACCCTCATCCAGAAGCCTGAAATCAATAAATTAAAAGAAAATTTTACCCAAATAAAAAAAGAAAAAAGAGAGAAAGAAATAACTCAATATGTCATTGAAACAAATAATTACAACCACCAGCATTAATGTTAAGAAGCAGGTATAGCAGGCAGGGACACCTGAGTGGCTCCGTTGGTTAAGCATCCAACTCTTGGTTTCCATTCAGGCCATGATCTCAGGGTCATGATCTCAGAATCTTGAGATCAAACCCCACCTTGAGCCCCGCCTCGAGCCCCCTCGCTCAGTGCAGATTCTGACTGAGGTTCTCTCCCTCACTCATCCTCTCTGCCTTTCCCTTCCCTGTGCTCACTCACTCTCTCCCCTCTCTCTCTTTTAAATAAATAAATAAATAAATACATAGTATCTTTAAAACAAAAGAAACAGATATACCAGGTAGGAGGGGTTCTTTTTCTTAAATATTTCATTTAAATATTAGCCAAGAGGTAAACACAATGACAGAGACAAATCACAAAATTGGGAGTAATAATGTTCAGGCTTCTAGAATAGGAGGAAACAAGAGCTTCCACTTTGTGCACTAGCCTGACAATCACATCCATTTTGGTGTGTGTCGGGGCCAGGAATTGGGGTGGCCCTTCCAAAACAGCCCTCTTCCATTCAAATTGCAAATTTCTAGTTTATTTTGGTAATTTTTAACACAAGAATAAAAGTACCACTGATATCCAAGGACCATATTACACACTACCTTGCCTTTAAACACTACATTAATTTCAGACCTTCTCAAGAGGTATTTCTATGGACTGGTTTCATGATTTTTATTTGTTTACTGATTATTTACTTATTTATTACAAACTAAGACTTTAAATTTGAGAGAGGTTGAGGAATAGTCTTCAAGTCACAGTCATGACTGAAATTTGAGCCCAAATTCGAGTTGGGCTAACTCAAAACTCCTATTATTAATTATTATTAAAACTCCTATTATTAACTCATTGTTTAAGTTTGAATAAGTTACTTGATCTTTCTAAAAACCATGTTTCTCATATATAACATGGGGATAATAAAGAACTTGTTTCAAAAGAAAATGGTGAAGATTAAACATGTTAATATATGTAAAGCCCTGGTAAGAGCTCCCTGCATATAATATGAGCTCAATAAATGCCTATGTTATTGATACACTATATAAATAAATTTAATACATATGTTAGTGAGTGTGTTTTCACTTAGCATGTTGTAACTACTTCTGAATATCTTTTAAGTGAATTAAAATGTAATCTGTGAAATGTAATTCCTCTTGAAGGAGAAATTTTATGTACTTATTTGCATTATACACTAAGATTATTTTTGAGAGAAAAATATTATTTTGAGAGAAAAATATATGCTCATCATATAGTGAGTAATATGATCATAATTGTTTTGACTGGATAAGCAATAGAACTGAATCATGCCCATTATCCAATTAACGATGATCTACAATCATCAAAACTATAGCTGTTATCTTGGCATAATTATTCTTTCTTTTTCTTTTCCTTTTTTTTTTTTAGGACATAAGGAGTAACTGTAGATGACTGTCTGACAATTAAAATCTAAATGATCACAGTGTTTCAAGATGTTCTACCCACTAATTAGAAAAGTGATTGACAAGGTACAATTTGCAAGTGTGTCAATATTCGATATTAGTATTCTGCTATTACATATTGAAGTTTAGAGATTAATTTTCTCTCAAAAATTATTAGTGTTTCATCTCCTGTTTCATAGGAATGAATTTTAGAACACAAATCCTAAACAATTATTTCTGATTATGGAGAACCTATCCCCAAATTATAGCTTCAGATTTTTCACTCAGAGCAATGTAAGCTCTTAGAGAAACTTATTTTCAATCATGTCAGGACTGCGTCACTCATGTTTTTCTGTCTTTCTCTTTTCTGTTTCTATAAATTGTCCTTTTCCCCTAACTATTCCAGAGCATTGAAATGGCAGGGACATCTTAGACTTCTTAGATTTTCTTCTACCCATTGTGGTTTCTCATGAGGTTCTGAGCACATAGTTGCTAGGAATGTACATGTGATAATCTCCTCAAATTACTATACTTTTATTTTCTCATTGGATTTGCCATTTTTCCCTTTGAAAAAGTCTCACTTTTCTCCATATTCTCTCTACCTCTAACTTGATTCTCCTTTGAGTTTCTCAATTCTTTCTCCTATAAAATAAAAAATACAAACCTCTGATTCTTGATCCTGTCCTTAAAAAACTCTTTAAAATGAAATGATACATTAAGTGTATTCATTTATTCATTCATTCATTCACTCATCACCCATTCATTCACAAAAAAAAATGAACGCTAACTATTTGCCAGGCTTTATTTCAGATTCTGAGAACACTTTAGTAAATAAAACAAACTAGCGTTCTGTACTCATGTTGTAAGGAAGTCATAAAGATACATTAGCCAACTAAACAAGGGACATAGTACAGACCACTAGATAGATGAAGAATGACCAGGATGGCTTCTTTGAAAGGGTGGTGTTAGAGCAGAACTCTAAAGATGAGAAGTACCAACTCTGAGTATATATGTATTTGGGACAGAAGGAACTTCAAATTAAGAACCCCCAAGGTGAGGATAAATGGCATTTTTTGAAAGACAAAAAGAAAATCAAAATGTCCAAAATGTGGTTAGCAAGTGTGAGAGAATGTGAAAGTTCAGAGTTCTTTGTTGCAGAGCTGGAAATCCATTCTAAATAACATTTAATACAGTATTAAAGGATATTAGGAAGGTAACATGATCTCCAAGGTTGGAGAGCCAGTCCCAGCAGCTTGGACGAGCAATTACAACATGGGAGTTGCTTCAGTGAGAACATCATTGCCTCTGTCACTAAGCACAAGAATTACAGCTCAGACCTTTGAGGCTGTGTATGGGACCCCCAAACTTTATCTAACTTTTGAATGACAGAACCATGTAGACTAGGAATGCTGAGAAAGGGTGCTCTAGCTTCTAATTTGAGAACAAGGGACTGATCGTGCCACATTGGAAGGGTGGTCAAAAGATGCCAGTTCATCAAACACATGATAAATGCCCACCATATCCCAGAGAAAATCTTGGGAGTTTTAAATGTTAGTATAATTTCAAGTGTGTTATATGTGATTTTCATACTCTCTAAATTCTGCATCATGGAAATAAAGAAATTTAAAAATATGAAATGTGTTTGAGCTCCCCAGCATCACAGAATTAGTGTGAGAGAACAAGAGCTGTGGTGATCAGGGGCACCGATATGTGGCTTAATTTATGGAGTGCTTCTGAAGGAGATTTAATCAGCAGGATCAGCTCTGCCAACATGAACAAGGGCTGCTAGCCACTATGTGGAATCTCATTGGTATGATCAAATGGAAGTAACATCTCTCCCTTGAGAATAAGTACATCACTTCTGTAGGTCTCTGAGGTAGAGATAATTGACCACTGAAAATGAGCATGAATTATAAAGAGTTTGGTAGAAAATGAATGATCTCACAAATGTCATTCAAATCTTACACTCCTTGAGTTACACTGCCACACTGTTAACGAAACCAAAATCATTTTTATAAAGGAACTTGAAGTTTGAGACATTTAAAATCCATCAAACATACCAAAAGAGTTTCCTCCTTGTAAATTTAAAATGCATTATATTTGCAAATTAACTGGTTTTCAGAAACCATCTTTTCTTCCTGTGACTAGACAAGGGCTTACCCAGATATTTGTGTCCGGATAACTTAATAAAGCAAAACTCTGAATCTTTTAGAATTTCATTTAACACCTTAGATTATAAACAAACCTTTTTTTTTTTTTAAGCTCCATTTTGCCTGTGGTTGGAAAATAGTTAAACGCCATTCATCCCACACAAATGCCTACCTGTTACAAGCAAAACACTTTACTGTTTCAAGACAGTGGGAAGGATATATTGGCTGTGCATCAGAATAAGCTAAGGAAACGTGCTGAAATAAAGACTCAGGGTTCCAGTGCAAGATTCTTATTCACTATTATCTCTCAAGGGTTCAGAGAGCCAATACATCTATCTAATGCACTCATCAGCACTTGATTATTATTGCAGTCTGCTCCCAAGCAGATCTTAGTGAAATCACATGATTTTCTTCTCATCAGAAATATACAGGAAAAGAGTTTTTACAGAAAAAGGACCCAAACATTCTTCAAAAGCCATTTAAATAGTTACTAAATAAAGGACATGAGGAAAACATATCTCTCCAGGAAAACCCATTAAAAGTAGTCTCCTGGGGTGCCTGGGTGGCTCAGTGGGATAAAGCCTCTGCCTTCGGCTCAGGTCATGATTCAGAGTCCTGGGACGGAGCCCCACATAGGACTCTCTGCTCATCGGGGAGCCTGCTTCACCCCTCTCTCTCTGCCTGCCTCTCTACCTACTTGTGATCTCTCTCTCTGTCAAATAAATAAAATCTTAAAAAAATAAATAAAATTAGTCTCTTTCCTTCACTAAGGTCTATACTCTTCTGATAACTTTAGCGCAGAATCTGCTTCTCCCTCTCCCTTTCCTCCTTCCCTTTCTCTCTCTCTCTCTCAAAAATAAATAAATAAATAAATAAAATCTTTAAAACCCAAAACTGACTAAGAAAAAAGACAAATTCACAAGTTACATAAGATATGCAAGATGTCATGTAACTGAAGAGCATTTTACAGATCATAAGAGATTATTATGCACAACCTCATAGCAATGAATTAGAAACTTTAAAAATGAATATGTTTTACATAAAAATATGAAGTCCAGCTCAAGAAAATATAGAATATATCTAAGAGCATTTAAGATTAGATTTTTGGCCAAAAATAGAACTGACCCCCCAAATAGGGTTCAAGCAAAGTCGAACTATATTGCTCTCTAATGTTAAAGTTCAGGCAGGTCAGGGCCTGGGAGTAGCTATGTTCCAGATCACTTCTCTTTCATTTCTAATGTTTAGTCCTCATCTCAGTGATCTAACATCATGTCTGGATGTGTGGCCATCACAGAAAAAAAAACAAACAAAAGGAGCTTTAGTAAAGAAAATTCCATGCCAATCTTATTCATGAACTTAAATACAAATATCTTAAAGTATTAAAAACTTGAAAAAGGAATAGCTACACATATAGAGAATATCCACAGGCATCTAACAAAAGTGGCAGTAAAATCAGTGGATAAAACAGGTATTATGCAATAATGGTCAGAAGTAAATGGTTATCTGTCTTTAAAACAGGTAGAACTAAATCATTTTTTCATTACCTTGTATAAAAATAATACTTTCCATGTAGATTAAGGTTTTTACACTTGATCTTAGCCAAAAGGCTGAGAAGCGATTAGATTAAGGTTTTTAAATCTAAACTTTAAAAATGTTTTAGAATAAAAAACATGTCTGTGTGAATTTAGGACAGAAAATTATTTCCTCATTAAAACACATAATCTGGGGGCGCCTGGGTGGCTCAGTGGGTTAAGGCCGCTGCCTTCGGCTCGGGTCATGATCCCAGGGTCATGGGATCGAGCCCCGCATCGGGCTCTCTGCTCTGTGGACAGCCTGCTTTCTCCTCTGTCTCTCTCTGCCTCTCTGCCTACTTGTGATCTCTGTCTGTCAAATGAATAAATAAAATCTTAAAAAAAAAAAACATAATCTGTAAATTATAAACTACATTATTTGCCAATAATAGTGTTTGTATTACAGAATATATCTAAAACAAAGTATAATGTTAAGCTACAGATTTGGGGGAGATATTTGCAGTTTAAAAAAAGCTAATAAAAGGATAATATCCAGAGCATAAGGAATTTTTTTCAAATCAGTTAAAAAAAAAAAAAAAAGAACAACCAAAAAAAAAGGGGGGGAGGAAGACTTGAGAAACCATTTTACAGAAAAAACTATGGTAAATAAACATAAAAATATTATCAATTGCATTGGAGAAATACAAATTAAAACATTGAAAGAAACCCTTCAAATTTTGAACTCTGATACCAAGTACTAGTGGGAACACACATTGCATATGAAAAGTATAAAATGGTATAACCATTCTAAAGAGACATTGCCACAAACTAGAACATTGAAAATGTACATACTTTACAACCTAGCAATTCTACTTAAATGTGTATACCATAGAAAAAAATCTGTTTATGTTGTCTATGACATACGTACAAAAAGTTTATTGAAGCTTTGTTTGTAAAAATAAGAAAGGTAAACACCAATATTGAATATCTCTTATTAAATATTCATTATGAAATAACATTTAACCATTAAAATGAATGGACAACATAAGCATTCATCAACATAAAAAATTTTATAAATTGTAGTATACATAAAGATGTATTTCTTTTTTTTTTTTTAAGATTTTTATTTATTTATTTGTTAGAGAGAGAGAGAGCGAGCACAGGCAGACAGAGAGGCAGAGGGAGAAGCAGACTCCCTGCCGAGCAAGGAGCCCGATGTGGGACTAGATCCCAGGACGCTGGGATCATGACCTGAGCCGAAGGCAGCTGCTTAACCAACTGAGCCACCCAGGCGTCCCTAAAGATGTATTTCTTAAGGATTAGTCTGACTCAATCTTCACCACATACCTCAAAGACTTTAGGTTGTCTGCTATCAGTCTGTCTGTTTGGGCTGCCGTAACAAAATGCCACAAACTGAATAGCTTATAAACAACAGACAAATAACACTCACACATTTTTAAAATGATTTTCTTTATTTATTT
This sequence comes from Taxidea taxus jeffersonii, assembly GCA_003697995.1. NCBI lineage: Eukaryota > Metazoa > Chordata > Mammalia > Carnivora > Mustelidae > Taxidea > Taxidea taxus. The sequence continues at coordinate 19,138 of ML102645.1, forward strand.
GATAGAGAGAGAGTGATCACAAGTAGGCAGAGCAACAGGCAGAGAGAATGGGGGAAGCAGGCTCCCTGCTGAGCAGAGAGCCAGATGTGGGGCTTGATCCCATGACCCCAGGATCATGACTCGAGCCAAAGGCAGAGGCTCAGCCCACTGGGCCACCCAGGTGCCCCAATTCTCAGACATTAAATTCTGGAGATTGAGAAGTCTGAGGTCATGGAACCCACAGATTTGGTGTGTGATGAGGACTCACTAGATGGACATCTTATCACTGTACTCAACTGGGAAAAGAGGCTAAGGAGTTCTGTAGGACCTCTTTTATAAAGGGTCCTAGTTCCATTCATGAGGGCTCCACCACTGTGACCTATCCAGCTCCCAGTGGTCCCACTTCCTAACACCATTACATTGAGCAGTAGATTTCAATATATGAATTTTGAGGGAACACATTCAGTCAATCAGCATAGGGGAAGATATAGATAATGTAAAGTCCAGATATAACTGGAGCAGTTCTACAGGCAAAGTCAAAAGTTGGGTTTTTTTTTTTTTTAATCTATCTTCAATGCTATCTAAAACCTGAAAGAAGAGCAATAGATCTATAGACAATTTTAAAGAAATGCATATAATAAAAATCAATATGAATATAGGGAAGTAACTCTTGAGGTATTAGATGAAAGTATTTGTGTGTGTGTGTACATAACTGTGTCTCTGTAGGTGTGTGTGTATATATAAATATATACACACACATGTATATGTATATGTAACTGAATATAAAGGATATAAGGGGGAAAAGTCTCTAATGCATAATACAATGTTCATTACAACTGAAGAAATATAGAACACTAAAAATAATCATTCATGCCAGTGACCTCAATGAAACATGTTTTTGGTTGAGCACAAATTTCTTCAATGAAGAAAGAAGAAAATACAATGTAGATATTCAATAGAAATTAATAATATAAAAATATGGCAATAAATATAAAAAATTCACAAACTTTGAGAAGTATGAAATGCAAATTTTTTAACTGGAGAAAAATTTACATAGTTATCTCATTTGAAATATATGAAATATGCTGGACTGAAACACAATCAGACAGTAATAGTGATAGAAAGATACCGACACATACAGTTCTGGGCAAATGATACATGATAATTTATAAAGAGTTTTATATAAAGCAAGAGAAAACACAGAGAAAGGAATGGCTTCCCAAATCTTCACAAATTTCCAACAACATATGTATCCCTTAGTGATCTGGATCCTACCGAGCAAAAAACTAATAAAAAATAACCATGGCACATTTCTGGTGTTAACTGTAATATTGCATGGAGAGACTGTCGGTACCCCAGGAGAATCACTTAGCAGGTCCAGACTTCAGGGTTGTCTGGTCGTAACTGCCTTTGAGTGCTATAACATCTAACGCCTCCTTTTTTTTTTTTTTCTTTCTTATTAACTTAGCAGGTAAAATATTTTATTCAATCTTTTAGGCTCACAATAGTTATTTGATATACCCAATTAAGGGAAGATGTTTCATCAAATAAAACAAATGAAAGTATTTCAACTTCCTTAATTTTTTGTATTTTTTGCTACCTGTGATATAGAATACTATATAACTCTATTTGTATATAAAGCTATATGTGTCTAATTCATGTTATTTCCACCAAATTTAATTCCTCATTTTCTTTTTCAGTTTCATGCCTCTAGTGGCATTTTAAAAATGTCTCTAAAGTACTCGGATTCAGTACAATTTTGTTAGTATTATTTAACTCCTAACTGGTTGCGTATACAAGAAATTCCCAATTGCAGATAATGGTCAGGATTTTGCTAAACAGAATAGAATCCATTACAGCTATGTGAAGGAAATAGTAAATGGTTATAGATCCTTCAGAAGTGCTACAGATACAGACTCTTAAAATGAGTTATTAAGAATACCATGCAGTGTCAAACTTTGCTGCCAAGAAAGCAGCTACTTGTCACAGCTATTGAGTTAAGAAGCAGTTGGCTTCAGAACTACACTGCTCCTGCCTTGATCCAAAGGCCGCTGGATTACGAAGCTGCTGACCACATTTGGAAGTTGGCCGTGTACCTGCCTCCTCCTGGACGGTGATACCTCCACTGTGCCTCACAGCAGCAAAACAGATCTCCACATTCCATGTCTTTCCTCGTTATGACTCAGTTCCAAATCTACTAAATATACACCAGAGACAGTAGAGTCTAAGTCTCAGAAAGAACTCTAGCTACAAGGGGGCCTAAGGAATATAGTTTAAGCTTTTTGGTCTCTGAAGAAAAAGTTTGGAGTATAGATAGAAGGGGTTTGGAAAGCATATTGAAAAACCAAACCAATAATACTAGCCTCATAAGCAAAAAACAGGCAGAACCCCACATGAAGTCACAAATGATTACACAATAAAAATGAAAATGGGAATACTGACAAATATATTTATTTATAATAAGGATATTATCATTTTTAGTCCTGTACAATTAGCAGCTTAGTACTGAATACTGCTTTTTAAAAAGTTTTGCATGAAACATGTTTATTATTTTGATAGCTAAAGTAGTCAAAGTCCATTAAGGTTGTTAAAAAGTATAACCAAATTCCTGTATAATTAGATAAAGTAAAGCTGAAAGGTTTAATGTGTATATGTAAATACATATAAATATATTAGGTTAGATATACATATATAACATATGACATATATTCACATTTTTTATTAGCTATCTTTAAAAACTATTGAGACTATTAGGCATTCTAGAAAAAAATAAAACAATTTATTTTGGGATTTTAGCATATTCAGTGGTAAAATTTATGCCAACAGAAGCAAGGGTTCTGGTTGAATGGTAAATGTAATTATATAGGTTTTCACATTGTACTCTAGAGCAACCAATAAAAGCTAATACAAAGAGGCATAGTTAAAAACACCAATGTAGGAAATAAAATATAATATTTTTATTTTCTAAATATTTACTGAAATAAAGCAGAAATTGAGAAGCATAAAAAAAGTAACAAATGGGCTAATTATAAAATACCTATCATGATGGAATGCTTAAACTGGACCATGTCAAAAACTACATTAAAGATAAATGGACTGACACTCTATTTGAAAATGAAAGATCGTCAAATTGGATTATAGAAAAAGCAAGATTACAGTTTACACAATTTGCAAGAGTCTACTTTTTTAATTAAAAAAACACATACACCCTGAAATTAAAATATGGGCAAAGACATACAAATGCAAATTCTTACTTTAAGAAAATGCATGTTATGGGGCACCTGGGTGGCTCAGTGGGCTAAGCCTCTGCCTTCGGCTCAGGTCATGATCTCAGGGTCTTGGGATCGAGCCTGGCGTCGGGCTCTCTGCTCAGTGGGGAGCCTGCTTCCTCCTCTCTCTCTCTCTGCCTGCCTCTCTGCCTACTTGTGATCTCTGTCTGTCAAGTAAATAAATAAAATAAAAAAAAAAAGAAAATGCATGTTGTATTAATAAAAGACAAAATGGACTTCAAGACAAAGAGATAAAAGAAGGCATGTCATAATGATAAAAAAATCAATTCATTAAGAATACATATGACAGTGTTAAATATGTACATGCCAACTAAAGAGCTTCAAGTTACATGAAGCAAAATTGAGAAAACTTCAGAAGAACCCACAATGATAATAGAACATTTTCACATTTTTCCATCAGAAATTGATAGCAAAATCAGACAAAATGCAGTAAAGATAAAAAAAATAAATAGCAGTATACAAGTTTAACTAATTTACATCTATAGAATATTACAACAGAAAATCTGGGAAATACATATTTTTCCAAGTTTACATAGAACATTTGCCAATATAAATCAAATACTGGACCATAAAATACATCTCAATAAAATTCAAATGGAGTGAATTTACACAGATTATGTTCTATGTCCATAGAGAATTTAATCAGAAATCAATAGCAAGAAGATATCTAAGAGAAATTCCCCCAAACTGGAAATTAACAACACACTTTAAATCCATAGGTTAAAAAAAAAAAGAAATTATGAGTAAAGTTTGAAAATATTTTGAACTGGATGATAATGAAGGAATAATATAATATATATTGTATATATAATGTAGCCAATGATATTTTTACAGTAAAATGTATAGTTTTACATTGCCCGTACTAGAAAATGTATTTTAAAATAAAAAAAATCAATGATTCCCTATATTCCCTATAAAAAAAAGGGAAAACTAACAAAGACAAAATCTTGTTCTTTGAAAAGATTAAAAAATACTGATAGACTCTTAGCAAGAATAGCCAGTTGTAAGACAGATATTAAAAAATTAATAAAGAGATATTTTGAGCAACGTTATGGTAATAAAATGGGAAATGTTCTTGAAAAACATTAATTTAAAAAGCTGTCAAAATTTTAAAAATTGAAATAATTCTGCATTTATTATAATTTTTTAATATAAATTAAAATACTTTTCAAACAAAGAGCAATGCAGACAGTCATAGTTGTATCAGTGAATTATACAAATACTTGAGAAATAGTGTCCATTCTCTTTGAGTAGAGAAGTACTTTTATTAGCACTCATTATTCCAATACAAAAATCAAAGAAAACAATGCTTAAAAACAAACAACTAATAATTCATGAACTTAAATAGAAAAACTCTAATGAGTAGAATAAAGCCAAATAATAAAAAGCATAACATTGTTGGGGGGTAAAACTCTTGGTAATTGCAAACAATAAGTAAGATACATAGGAAGTTCAGAACAATCTACAAATTATTGTAACTAATCAAAAACAGTATGACTAAAGGAAAAATGTCATTACATAAAACCATTTGAATATCTCTTTAACACACAATCAAAAAATAAAATTCAAGTGGTCCCTAGACGGCTCAGTTGGTTAAGCATCTGACTCTTGATTTTGCCTCAGGTCATGATCTCAGGGTCATGATCTCAGGATTGTGAGATCGAGTCCCATGTTGGGACTGCACTGGGAGTGGAACCTGCTTGGGATTTCTCTCCCTCCCAATCTCTCTGCCCCTCCCTTGCTCATGCATGTGCTATCTCTCTCTCAAAAAAAAAAAAAAAAATTAAATTAAATACATAAGGAAAATTCAAACATCAATTTATTCAGGGTTCTCCAGAGGAAAAAAACCAACCATATGTATATGGATGTGTGTGTGTGTGTGTGTGTGTGTGTGTGTGTGTATGTAATATATATGCATACAGATATATATATACCCACAAATATATGTATATATTTACATGCATATATATGTATGCGTATATATGCATGTTTATGTATGTATATATGTATTTGTTTGTGTATATGTGTGTATGCAAGAGATTTATTTTGAGGAAATGACTCCCTTAGTATGAGAGCTCTTCTGTCTGGAATTCACAGGGCAGGTCAGCAGGCTAGAAATTTAGACAAGATTTCTATGTTGCAATATTAAGGCAAAATTCCTTCTTCTATGGAAAATCTCAGACTTTGCTCTTAAGACCCACATACAAATTGGATAAGGCCCACTTACATTAAGGAGAATACTCTGACTTCCTTTTAAAGTTAACTGATTTTAAATGTTTATCATACCCACAAATATCTTCTCACCTTCTCAGCAGTATCTCGACCAGTGTTTGACCAAATAACTGGGCAGTGTAGCCTAGCCAGGTTGACACATTAAATTAACTATCACTGAAGTCAAATCTTCCCCAGGTGATCTACAGATTAGTATCAGTCTCACTCAAAATCCTAATTAGTGCTTTTTTTTTAATTGATAAGAGTATTCTAAAACACTTTATTTTTTTTTTTAATGGAGGAAAAGAGCTTTGAACAGCCAAAACAATCTGAATAACCAAAGGAAGTATGAAAAGAAAAAAAAAGATCAAAATTTAAAGGATTTGAAATACCTGATTTCAATACTTACTACTACAAATATCATAAAGACAGAAGTTTTTACTGGCATAAAGATAGATAAATAGATAAATGTAAAGGAAAAGAGAGTCCAAAAATATATCCCGGAAAAATGATTTAAGTCCATCCATCAGCTAAAGGAATCCTTTTAACAGATGTTCTTAGAACAACTGGATATCGATGGGGACTGAGAGGATGAACCTTGATTCTCACCTTATTCATCCACAAAGATTAGACCAAGACAGATCTTGAACTTAAAAATAAAACTGTAAATCTTCTAGAAGAAAACCGGTAATTTTCACAACCTAAGGGAAGATAAAGAAAGAGTTCTAAGACTGTTAACAACAACAACAAAACAAAAATTCCAGAAGGAAAAAAATTGATAGATTACAAATGTTTAAAATTTAAAAATTTCTGCTCTGCTCATGAAGATATGCAAGCCACAACCTGCAAAAAATATTTATAATACGTATGTCTAACAAAGCACTTATTTCCAGAAAATAGAAAAAGCACAAATTAATAATTTAAAAATTAATGTGACAAAAATTGAGCAAAATACTTAAATAGTTTTTTTTTTAAGATTTTATTCTTTTATTTGACAGAGATCACAAGCAGGCAAAGAGGCAGGCAGAGAGAGAGAGAGGGAAGCAGACTCCCCACTGAGCAGAGGGCCCGATGAGGGGCTCAATCCCAGGACCCTGAGATCATGATCTGAGCAGAAGGCAGAGGCTTAACCCACTGAGCCACCCAGGCACCCCTTAAATAAATAGTTTTAAGAGAGAATCTATGAATAGACCATAAATAGATACAAAGTTTTTTAATGTCATCAGTTCTGAGAAAAATATAAATTGTAACCACAATGAGATATAGCTACATACCAACTAGAATGACTAAAATCTAAAAGACTGACAAAACTATCAACTGGTACTTTCATACACTATTGTTGGGAGTATAAAATGTTCAACCTTTTTGGAGAACTGTTTGATATTTATCTATAAAGTTAATCTTATACTTACATCCAAGAGAAGGATTGTGTATGTAAGATAGGATATCATTCAGTAATAAAAGGAATGATAAGCACAATGACTTGCTAGAAACAAAAAAGCTAGACACAAAAGAGTACTTCCTATGTGATTTTATTTATATAAAACTTATAAAACAAACAGATTATTCTAACTGGAGAGAAATTGGATAATGGTTGAAGGATCATTGGAGAATAATTGCCTGGTAAGGGGCATCAGGGAACTTTCTGAAGGGAAAGAAAAGTTCTTAATCTTGCTGTAAGTGGTAGTAATAGGGTATATGTTATTATAAAACTCCTTGTACTGACCATTTAAGATTTGTGCATTGTTTTGTTAAATATATCACAACAAAAATAATCAGAGAATTTTAAGTAATTCATGGAAGTTTAAGTGGCACAATTTATATAGCTCACAATATGGTCACAACTTTCACAGATGATATTAGACCAACTAACAAAAACCTGCACTTTTGGATTACAAAAAATTTACTTGTAATTTTATCACACATTATAGTTAGAAATGCCCTCCCCAGCCCAGCCCAGAAATTTGCATAGGACTTCTATTGAAAAGACATGAAAGATCTGAATGAGACATAGGGAGCACTAGGAAGGAGAATGTTGTGTGTTATGATTATAGAAATAATTGATGATATCTCTCAGATTTAAAAACGAAAACAGTCTCTCATGAGAAATCTTGCCATAAAAATAATTGTATTTCTCATAAGTAAGCTTGTCTTGAGGTATTTAAAACAACCGCAGTAAAGGTTTATTTATGTTTCCAAATAAGAAGCAGCACACAATTCACTTTGGCTGTGAGAATTAGCATTCTAAGGTGTATCAGCCAATATAATGTTTGGGGTTGGTTTATTCCAAGCCTTTGAGATTAGAAGTTTCCAAAGAAAATGCTGACACAGTCTTAGTTCTGGCAGTCAGATTGCTTGCATTATAATTAGATAAGAATTTAATGATATTAACTGAAGCTGAGCAGAAAAGCTGCAGAGATAAATTAGACAAATAGGATTTATGAGGGTTCATTTCTGATGCAAAAACTACACCATCGTTCGGTAATATCCCCAGTCCTTCAAAATCAGCATAACCACATAGACTTCATATCCATCCGGGGCAAGTGTTTGAAAATGAACCCTTAAAATTCTAACAATAACCATTGTTTTGTAACAGGATACAGATTTAAAATGAGTTTGCTTTTGTAACTGTCTTCACATAAACCACCTTGGGACCTTGCTGAGGATCAGGAAGCTTGTCAAATGAAACATCAGTAAGTCCTTCTCCAGTGGGATAAAAATAGAACGAGACTGACAAACCTCATCTGCAAGAAAATTAGTGCAGCCATAGGTAGCAGTAAGAAATAAAGTATTAATTGTCAAATATGCAGAAAAGTAATAGAAACTGAAGTGGGAGCAGTTTTGTGGATTCAAAATAGCTAAGTTCACTGACATGATGAGAGTGCATATCAGATGAAGAGGGAATTATTCTAGGTTAACATTTTTTTACCTTTTAATCAAAATAAATGTCTATTAGAAAATATGACTGATTAATCCTGAATCAATTATAAAATGTAGTTAATTCTTTTTGGCTTTAATGAAATTGAAATTACCTCTTATTTTAAAAAATAATGTGTGCAGAGCCTCTTACTTAGACTGGTACTGGCAAGCATTAATATTTCACAAACCTTAAGAAAATAACAAAAAAAAAAAATTACATCAAGCTGATAGAGGGAAAGGATTACCGTAATGGTAAGGGATCTTTTTGTTTGTTTGGACTTGAAGCCTCCTTAACAGTCCCTGTAACAGTAATGTATCATCCACTTTGGTATAGAGAAAAGGAATGTTCTCGTTAGTTTGCCTCCAGGAAACACTTTCTTTTAATCAACTTTATTTTTCAAACACAAAAGCACTTGAAAAATAGTTTAATTGTGTAGGAATGAATGACCTCGTTTGCAGTTTTATTGGCATCTTATCTTCCTCTAAATTGCTTTTGAGATTTTTCGAAAAGGAAGAGGTAGCTGAAAGTCAGATATGTTTATTTTTGGTGGATTCTTCTCTTTTGTTCAATTATACAAATATGCTCAAACTTCATCTAACGGAAACTGACTTAACTGTTACTCAATTTATGTATATTTTTTGTTTTATGATGATGCAAAAGCAATATATATTCAGTAGAAACTGTGCTTTGAATTTTGAATTTTGATATTTTTCTAGGCTTGTGATATGCACTACAATACTTTCTTGTGATTCTGGGCAGTGGCAGTGCCCAGTCAACCACATGATCATGAGGATAAGCAATCGATACACTTAAATAACCCTTCTGCACAAACACAACCATTCTGTTTCTCACCTTCAGTACAATATTTAAACAATTACATAAGATACTCAACCCTTTAACTCTATTCAATAGGCTTATGGTGGGTACCTTTGCCCAACTAAAACTTCCATTAGGGACTAATGGAAGTGTTCTGAGCTCATTTAAGGTAGATTAGGCTGAACTATGATATTTGGTAGGTTAGGCATATTAAATGCACTTTTGACTTATATTTCAATTTACAGTGGGTTTATCAGGATTTTACCCCCACTGTAAGTCAAGGAACATTTGTACTTAAAGACTACTTATAATATAAAGTCCATGTGCATAAGAAACATTTTTCATAAAATAAACAAATACCTTGCAATGATATCTATTTTTTTGTTCTAACATTATCTATGCTTCTGAAAAATTCAAAACTTTTGTCTCTAATCTATTAGCAAGTTGGCAATATTGTTGTCTGCAAAGTGGAAGTTTAATAATAACCACAAAAAGAAACCACATTTTTTCTATGACAATTACTTTATCAATATACTGTTTTTATAAGAACCTTGCACGTGACAAATATTTATTGTTCTCCAAATTATTAATGTAATGACTTATCTAAACTGGTTAGATATTTATTAACTAACTAGTATATACCCAAAATTATTGAAGGAACAAAGCCCATGACATGCAAGAGCTCACAGTTTAATAGTAGAGTCATAAGACGAGATATAAATACTAGAGCAACACGAAAAAAAAAAAGGTGAAGTTAAAATATGGGAACAGAAGAAAGAGTTCTGGCATGCTATATGATACAGACAATACAAACGTTATTTTGTTTTCTTTTTTTGTCTTTTCCTTTTCCCCAGAAAAAAGATTGCTGAGGAGATGGGAAAGAGAGGGGTGGAGAAGAGGGGTAATCCAAGCAGAAGGAAGAGCATGTGATACAAATGACAACCAAGAAAGAGACTGACACAAGTCTCATATTGGTGACTAATGACTCAGGCAAGTTTGTGCCATGGGTACCAGTATGGTGGTGAATGTGTCTACCATGGTAGAGAGGACTAAAAGGGTCTCATGTGCTATATTTAAGACACTGAGTTTTCATCTAGAAACACTGATCAGAGGATAATGGGGTAGTGGAATCTTTAAGAAAGGGGAGTCCTAAGAAACGCTAACATGGTCAGCAGACTCAAATCTTACAAAGAGGTAAAGGTCAAGTAAAAATAGGACTAAGAAGAGTTTTTGTTTTGTTTTGTTTTGTTTTGTGCTGTTTTTCATGTGCAATTAGGTAACTCGTAGATTTTTTTTTTTTTAACTACAGAGTGAACTACAAGCTGGTGGCTTCCACTCTGGTTCAACCATAGAGATGTCAGAGAAACCAAAGGGAGGTAATAAATCAAAGAACTCTCAGCCACATACCCAACACACACACATACACACACACACACACACACACACACACACACACACACACACACACGGTGAAGTTAGAGGAAACTCTCTTGAAGAGCCAGAAGTTGGTGGTATTCCTCTTGTGAATGAGGTGAAGATGGGGTGCTAGAAGCAGAAAAAAGGCAGGAGTTTAGAAGAGAAATAGATAGGGAAAGATTTCTAGAATTCCACATTGTTCTTTTCAGATCATTGTCCTGAGCCAGTGGGCTTAGACTGAACCATATCTGAGCTTTCCTCTGGCTTCTTCTCCTTCCCCCATGGTTTAGATGATTTCAAAGAGGCAAAAACATAGGGAAGGGTGAAATCATCTGGTTTGTGTATCTCTTTGTATAGTGGTTGGGGAGCGGGAAAGAAGACAAATACAGGTTAACAACAGAAGCTCTATGATCAGAGGTATACCCTGTACTCACTCCTTAAGTCATCTGGAGATTCAGTTTACTGGGGCTCAGGCTTTAAAATTTACCACTTCCACAATGCAAATATGGATTAATAGTGGGAATAATTATAGCCCCAAGGATATTAGATTTCCATGCACCTCCTCACAGGCTTTCCCAATCATACAATAATTTAAACTACATATCTCCCTCAGTCTCTTCTGAACTACCTTGCATTATTTTCCCTCTTAGTTTCCTGACCACCTGAAAATAACCCATTAATCAATTTTCTTGTCTGTTGACCACATGTTCTCTCTCCCACACCTCACTGCCCTATAGCAGCTGGGCCTTTATGTGTTTAATAGTTTGCCATTAGAGTCCAGAGCATGAGAAGAACTCATCAGTTGTTTTACATGAATGTATAAATTAATGGAATTCAAAGTCTTTGGAGAATGTTGGGGAATGACCTGGAGGGCAACAGATGACAACAATGGAAAAGACAGAAATGTGATGTAGTTTGTTATCTTTAACCAAAAGGACAGAGAATCTTTTTTTTTTTTTAATTAACATATAATGTATTATTAGCCCCAGGGGTACAGGTCTGTGAATCTCCAGGTTTACTCCACTCACCATAGCACATATCCTCCCCAATGTCCATAACCCCACCACCCTCTCCCTACTGCCCCCCCTGCAACCCTCAGTTTGTTTTGTGAGATTAAGAGTCTTTTATGGTTTGAAAAAGACAGAGAATCTTATGGAGGCCTACAAAGTCAATGTTTTAGAGCTGACTATCTTAATTACATTAAAATTATTCATAGCAGATTCCAGCTCCTAGATGCATAAGAAGTAGCAATAAGGCAAATAGGTAGAATAAACTTTTTGTAGGGGTAAAGAGTATAGGAATATGTATTGGAAATGTAAGCTAATGAGGGAGCATTGACAAGGAGGAGTGAAGAGTTAGTACTGTGAGAATGGTGGGTAAGAAAGCTTAAAATATAATTGTGGGTACTGCAGAGGTATGGAGAAGTTTGAATTTTGGTTATAACTTAAGGATTACAAAATCACTCACTCAGTATAAAAACTTTTATTGAGTACCTAGAAACAACAGATTCAGTATGAGCAAAAGTTGATATATTTTCAACTTCCGTGGGCTTGACAATCCAGTGGGATGAAGAAGTGATTCCAGTGTCACATTAATCATTGTGTAAGTACAAGTTAAGATTAGCTGCCACACCAAATGAGGGGGAAAACACACACACACACACACACACACACACACATACAAATATAATTCCATAAAAGCACAATGAGGAAGGCATTTTGAAGGATAAGTAGAAGTTACCACTGGGTATGAGAGGAAGAAAAAAACAACAGTCAGAGAAACAATGTGCTCAATGATACTGTTGGTATTACAGGAAAATCGGAACATTCCAGGAGTGAAAAAATGGGAAAAATCTGGTATGGAAAGAAAGAGTAGATAGAATCATTTGAGATAAAACCTACATAGTAAGCAAGGACCAGGCCATAAAGAGATATCTACTTCAATTTTATTTAAAATTGTGGATTTTTTACCCTGCTATGAAGAATAAGTACAGTTTTATAATCAAAAGTGGTGAAATGTATATTCTGAAAGTGTACTGTGGCTAAAATATGTAAAAGAATTGGAAGGTGGACAGGATGGTTGCCGGGCTACCTGTCAGGAGGCCAAAACAGTCATTCAGGAGAAAGAAGGTGGAGGCTTGGACTAGGGTGAACTTGGTGGAATTATAGAGAATGACAGATTCAAAAATAAATTCAGGAGGGAAAAAACACACAGGATGTGAGACAAAGGGATGCACCAAAAATAACTTGGGTTTCTGGCTTGCCTAACTGGATGGCTTGTGATATGATTGTCTGAGGTAGAAAAGCACAGTCAAGGACCAGATGTGGGATGAAAGAGTAAGGTTTCGTCATGAACATGCTGAATTTGACATCCGTTTCAAGCATCCATGTGGAAATTCTGTACATGTCACTGAAGTCTGAGGCAGGGAAAATACATAGGAAGAAAAGTATAAAGAGTGCAGAACACAGCTCTGAGAAATTCCAATACCTGAGTACCAGAAGAGCATTCACCATCAAGAGAAACAAGACAGCCAGTTAGATAAGACAAAACCAGGTGATATAGTGCTGGGGAAAAGGAAGAGAGTTTCAATAAGGAATGAGTTACCTCAGGGTCCTGTGCCAATGACAGGTCAAATAAAATGAGTTCTGAAAAGATTTCCAGTGCATTTAACCCCTTAGAAAGGGACTGGTGATATTAGAAGTCATAATTAAATGGATTGAAGAGGAGCAGGAAATAGAAAAATAGAAATTACACACCAAATTGGGGTGCTGGGGACATAAGGAGAGAAATAAGAAGTAGCTGAAATGAAATGACTTTTTAAGATGTGAGAAACTTAAGCATGTTTAAATGTCGGAGAAAAAAATACAAATAAGAGGTAGAAAAGGAAAACTTAGGGAAAGGAGAGTAATTAATAATGAGAGGTGAGAAGTTCCAAAACACAGGTTAGTGGGGGTGTGGAAGGGATGCTTTTCCACATACACGTAAGAGTTGTTAGGGTTCATGTAAAGGTTTCCTGGCAGGAAGTTTAGTAAAATTTGTGTCAAATAAAAGCCCAAGTCAACCGCTGGGAATGAATAAGGAAGTGGTGTATGTAGCTATAGAATCCTGACCATAGCCTAGTATTAGAAACATGGGAAAGACTCTCCCTTAATATGGCTTGCTTTTGTGTTAAGTGGTATTAAGGGAGGGTCTTTCCCATGTTTTAAACAGCCAGCAGGCTATAGGAGGAACACACTACACATTTAGCTCAAATTTCACATACACACACTTAACAAGAAACAAGATTCTGAGAAAAAATAGCATCTTACAAGCATGGCCGCTGTTACCCAGATTTAGAAAAAAACCCAGTTCCTTAGGTCTCTGTGTACCTTAATCTACACACTTCCTGCAACAGAATATCTCAACCTTAAGCAGCTGTATAATTAAATAAGTCTAACAGTATTTCCCAGCTCTCTGTAGGCCATTTATTATATTGTATAAGATATGTTAATTTAATCAATAAAATTCTATAGTAGTTTAGTTTTCAAAATTTGAAGTGATTCAGGCATTTGAGGTAATTTAATTTTATTTCCATTTCTTTAACTTAACATACTGGTCATGTTTTCATTGCATAAATATAATGCCAGCTCCCTTTGTAGCTACATGTATTTGATGATAAGGTAAAACTGGGCATATTTTAAAAACAGGCAGTAAATATCTATCTAAAAGTCATTATTGACTATTGTCTCTGATTCAGGTAGGTTATCTCCAGAATAAAACAAAGACATTTTTTAGAAATGTAATAAAATGCTTTAAAAGATTTTAAAAGCAATATGAAGATAGAAAAATTAAAGGACAGATTTCACTGATCTGAGAATAAAGTAAATGTTAATGGATGTCCGACAGAAGGGAAATATCAAAACTTGTGTTTGCTTCGGTTCTTTTAAGCAAATGTTAAACATTTTTCATATCAGAAAGGTGGAGTAAACAACATATGGAGGGACTTGAAGCCCAGGAAAGACAATGGGATAGTAAGTGAGCACCTGGCTAGTCCAAATGAATTAAAATCTAATCCCAGATGGAAAACACCTAAAGGTAGAAAGAGAAAATATTTTTGTTGTTATTATTTTTATCCTCACAACCACTCCCTAAGGATGATAAAGTAGGAACAGTTTTCCCTCTTACATTTCTTATTGTCAAACCCCACCTGTCCTTGATTTCAGTGTTCCCAGAGCTACAGGCTCTTAGTGCTGACAAGGGTCTTGGGGATCATTTTTACAAATTCTCCTGTTTTACAGACAATGTAGCTAGCATCCTGAGAGATAAGAGAGTTGCTCAAGGACAGTAGTTGATGTGAATCACAGTCATGAAGGAATCCAGCTGTCCTGACTTTCAATGAAGAGACAGAAAGAAAGGGAGAGAGAATCTTTCACAGGCTTCACCCTGAGCCAAAGGCAGAACTCGATCTACTATCCCGAGATCCTGACCTGAGCTGAATTCAAGAGTTGGAATCTTCACAGACTGAGCCACCCAGGCGCCCCAAATGAAGAACACTTTTAACTACAACTGGTCACTTTTTTTTTATGAAAATCTTCTAATCATGATAAAACCAAAGTATCCCATTCTCATTCTTCAATTTCTATAGCAATTTGATGTAATATCAGTGAAAATATTTTCCCATAAAACTGAAGCTTAACAAATATTGCCCATATTTAGTGTTGATCACAGGTAAAAATTTAGTTTAGGGTTAGTAAATATGTAACATAAAAACAGCAATCAATAAATTTTGATGTGCTTAAGTAAAAGCTTTATTTCAAGCAATCACTATTGCCATTTTGCTTACACAAAATCAACTAAACTTCACATCAAAATTATTAAAGATATTAATTAATATATTAATTTTCTATTGTTGCTACATACATTACACACATTGAGTGGCTTTAAACAACATGTTTATTTTTTCACAGTTCTGTTCAGCATAGTCTGCATTGGCTCAACTGGTTCTTATGCTTTGGGTTGAATTCCAAGGCCAAAATCAATGCGTTATCCTGCTGGGTTCTTATCGAGAGGCTCTATAAAAGAATCTGAATGACCCCTTCTATTGTTGGAATGAGGTCCCCATTTCCCCACTAGCTATCAGTTAGGGACCCCCTCTTGTTCCCAAAATAAACCTTTCCTCTATTCTTGCAAATGATTCCCTACATCTCAGCCTGAAATGGCATGTCAATCCTTTTTATGCTCAGAATCTCTCTGATACCACTTCTGCCTTCTTCCAGCTAAAGATTGTTCTCTGTTTCTATAGGTTCATGTAATTAGAATAAGCCCACCCCAATTATCCAGGATAATTTCCCCACTTTAAGGTACACAACCCCAATTTTATCTTCAAATTTTCTCTTGGTATGTAAGTTAACATATTCACAGGTAACAGAAGTTAGTGCACCAACATCTTTGGAAAACCACTATTTTGGCTAACCACATTTACCTAATTCTAGGAGAAAATGTACTTGTCCTTCTAAAATTCCATTGTGTAAGATCATACATATTGGAATCTAAAGCCTGGTTCCCAATCTTGCCTTATCCCAACTTTATTCTCTGCCTTTTCAGTTCTTGCTTGGGGACTTTGCCAGTTCTAGAGATTAATCACAAGAAAACTCTGGAAACATGTTGTGACTCTTCTAGAACACAAGCTTCAATAAAATGGGGAATAATCACACTACAATTAGGTGAAACTGAACCACATTTTGCAACGGACATCAGTAAAAATTGGCTATTAACACCTGGTCAACATAAAGGGAAATCTAGTAAAGCATTAGAGCTTGGACTTTTTCTGTGCTACTGAAGTGAAAAAAGTGTGAAGATGTTCAAGATATGCTCCTCATATCTGCAAATGGCTGAAAATTGGGCATGAAAATGATGAGAACAATTCAGATTCACGCATATCTCAATAGGCTGGGCTACTGAACAGAAACCAAATTAAATCCATGAGGAATGAACATAAGGCTACTCTAATAACATAAGATGAAGAGGATATGAAGAGGATACGATGTGATAGCAAAACTTGTGAAAAATTTCAGAGAATTTTAGTCTACTCCCTATCTTAACCTTAAAAACATTCAAAAATGATTTCCCATGAAAATCTGTAATGACTCTTTGACATATTTCTATTTAAATAAAGCCAAAAGAGATAAAGAATGTGTTACTTTATACTTCTGGAGGGGTGGGGGTAATGAGCTCAAAGCATTTGCTTTTATAAGAGGTTTATTATGTGTCTTATAATAATTAGAGAGAATTGAGTGGAGAGCTGTTCTTCACACCCTCTCTAATTACCACTACTTGAAGCAAATTAGAATGAATCCAACTGTTCCTTACCTTGTCAAAGGCAATATTGAGGACAGGAATAATTAATTTTCAAATAGAACGGATTTCTACAGCTTTCATGTGGGTTGAATGCAAATTATATCTAAAAATATGTGCTATAACTTTTCTATCAAAAATGCTATTTTTCATGACATTGGAGATAAGATTAGGTGACCTTATGTACTTTTCTGTTCTGTATACTAGGAACATAAATGGTAAATTAGTATGCAAACACATACACAAAACTATAGCTTCTTTTAGTTAACATTTTTCATGGCAGATATGACCTACTTAAGAATATATGCTCACTATAGAAAATCCACATTTATAAAAACGCATTAAATGGTGATTATTTAGATTATAAGATTTTTTGCTTCACAAAGTGGTGCTTAAGAAAATATTCCTACATAATCAGCTTCTCCAATGAATATAAAATATAAGTTGGCTTATTTAAATTTAATTTATTCCATTTTAAGGCAATAATCTACTTTTCTAAATGGTGTATATTTCTTTGGGCTTATTGTTCAAATACAGATATAAAAATAACAGAAAATTTGTGACTAATTACGTGTAGGAATGTATATTCATATTTACTTCTAGAAGTATTTGAAAAAATCATTCAAAATTTAGACTTTTTTTTCCTAGAGAAGTGGTTCAGAATTTTGACAAGTTATTCCTTCTCTTATATGTGGTCAAGTCTCTTGCCCAATTCCCCTCAAAGGCTATTCTAAATTTCGGCTGCTTCCCTTAAATCCTGACACCACCTCCCCAACTTGTTTATTTCTCTTCATTTACATGCATTCCTTTTTTAATATATAAAAATATAAATTATCAGTTCCTGGCTTAGATCCACTGAATCACAATATCTGATAACAAGCTCTCAGAATCTATATTTTATTTTATTTTAAAGACTTTATTTATTTATTTGACAGATAGAGATCACAAGTAGGCAGAGAGGCAGGCAGAGAGAGAGGAAGGGAAGCAGGCTCCCCACTGGGCAGAGAGCCCCACATGGGGCTCCATCCCAGGACCCTGGGATCATGACCTGAGCCAAAGGCAGAGGCTTTAACCCCCTGAGCCACCCAGGCGCCCCTTGGAATCTATATTTTAAAAGATGTTGAGATGATTCCGGTAATGACACAAGTGCAGGAACAATTGACAGGTATATCAATAATTCCCAAAGCCTCCTTTTCATTACTTCTTTCTCCTGAACTCCAAATCTATATATTCAATTGCCTTTCAGATCGATGTTTATAGTTCATATAGTTGACAATGAAGCATCCCTCAAGACTTGAAAACAGGGAAATAAGACTGCTGTATAAGAACTACAATGATTATATCAGTTTATATTGGGACCAGACCTGTTATTCTTGGAAAAGGAAAGTAGATACTTGAATGAGCACCACTACTTAATTTCATAATATTTAAAAGAAAGATGAAAAATGGAACCTGGAAAATATATGGAAGCATGTTTTAGAAAAGTACAATTGTCATTTTGGCCATGACCAGTGAAAAGAGAAGCAGAATATTGATACATGAGTATACTAGCTATTGGAAATATCTTTTCTCTTGTAAAATGAAATGTTTGAATGTACATCATCATGATGTGTATGAAGTGACACTGAAGACCTTGGACCTCATTTATTCTAATTTCATGTTGATTAGAAAATGAATCTACAAATTGGCGTGTTTGTATATACATATTATATAGAATATAATTTATATTATTTGATATATATACTACATATATATTCACAGTTATTACACAGTTATTACGTACTAATGAGGAGGAAAGAGTAAATAAACAAATAAATGAATATAAGAATTTTGTTTTAAGTGCTATGACAAGTAAACCAACACACTATTATGTCCCCATGACTAAAGCAGACTAGTTACTCTGTCAGAAAAGGCAAAACTGAGCTGACATTTTCATGATAAGTAGTTACTGATCAAGAAAACAATGAGAGGCAAAGCATTCCAAGTAAAAGAATTAACAAGTGTAAAGCCCTTAAGGGACAATGAACTTGGCTGTATGGAAAAACAGAGAAACCTAAAGAAGCCTAGCAAGCTTATAGATAAAGAGGGAGAGTGGTAGAACAAATATGTAGAGACGGGAATTCATTCTCAGTTTGTAACTGGAAGCCAAAGGAAGGTTAGATCATGTAAATGTTAATGATTAGATTTGTTTTGATATTTCTCTTGCCTGCTTGCTGAAGAACAGAATGTATATGGGTGGGAAGAAGTGTTAGAAGTCCGGGTAGGAGGATATGATGACAATTCAGTTAAGAACTGATGCTTGCTTGAAATTGGGAAGCATCAGTGAAGATATAGAAAAGTGGGCAGATACTGAATCTCTTTTTGAACAGAACTGAAATATCCTACCAATAGCTTGGATATAATAGGTTAAGAAATATATGAATCAAGGATGAGTTCCAGGTTTTGGGTTTGAGCACCTGAATGAAATGATGTTGCCTGGATAAATACATTGAGGTGGTGGTCATCAAGAATTTTACCCTTCCAATTAGAATATCAAGGAGACAACCAGCATGTGAGTTTGGAGATCAGTGGGGTTCTCAAGGTAGAAGTACATATTTAACAGTTACCAGCTTATAAAGCCAAGTGATAGGTAAGATCACCGATTGAAAAGCATGGTGAAAAGAGTAGTACTAAGTCCTGGGCCTTCCATCATTTTTCAGAGCCAGTCAAAAATGTTAATTAATATTGTAAGAGGTTAATCCTTTTCTAAAGTTCAGATCCATTTCAGCCTCAATCTAAGTAAAATTAAACACCCTTTCACCTGAACCAAACCTGGGTCATCCTTAGTAATGTCCTCTCTCTGACAATTGACATTTACTATATCCCTTCGTCTTAACAATTTTACCTCTCAAATATCAATTGAATATATTCAGTTCCTCTCTCCTGTCCTCCCCCCAACCTCTGTTTCACTGGCTCTGTTTAGTCCCTTCCTACCCCCATAATATAGCATGTGCATTCATTTTAGTGGTGACTGTCTCCAGTGTTTGGACTTCAATCCTTCTCCCCTCTGCTGTCATAATGGTGTTTTGAAACTTGACTTTTACCATTCCGCAAAAAGCTTTAATGGGCCTGTTGCCTTTAGAATTTAAAATTTCAAACTCTCTTGCATAGTTTTATGATCATCTATAACTTGAACAATGGCCCTCTTTTCCTGAAGCACCTTATCACATCATACCTAAATCAATAGAACTCAAACGTATATGCCTCTTTCTATGCATTTTCCTCTTCAAGAGCTTCACGGTCTAGCATGATGGTTACTAGCCACATGTGGCTATATAAACTTAACTTAAAGTTTAAAATTCAGTTCCTCAGTCACACTAGCTGCAATTAAAGTGCTTATCAGCCACATGTGCCTAGTGTATGCTTTATTAGATGTTGCAAATATAGAACATGTTCACCATCACAGACACCATTCTATGGGATAGTAATGATCTAATGCAACCTTTGAACATTTTTTCACTAATTCCCTACCAAATAAAGGTAAAATGTCACTGGAAGCAATAATTTATATCTTTCCTACTCTTAACCTCAGAAATACTAAATCGGATGTCTCTCAATCTTACCATAAGGCCATGCACACACTTCTTTCACAGCATTTAAATTACTAACTTCACTAACTTATTAAATAACTAACTTAGTTTACTAACTTATGAGTTATAGCTGTTTTAATTCATTTTCTGTATTTACTTTATAAAAATAAGCTATGGTATATGAGAAATCACCTTAGTATCTATAATGTTTTCACTGGACACTAAATATAATAAGCATTCAGTAAATATTTGTCAAATAAAATTAGCAAAAATCAACAAATACAGTAAAGAAGGAATGGATGAATTAATATGGACTTTGGGACTTTTTTATTTGTGTTATATCTTTATCAGTATAAAAATATAAAATAATATATCAAAAATTTATATAATGTAATAAAATTTAAGAAGTAAAGAAAGATGAAAGTAGTTCCTTTTTAGTTTTTTGAAAATTCATTGAAAATAACTGAGCATGGAGTTTATATGGTACAAAATAATGCAGATAGTAGTTAAAATATTAAGTATTTGTTTAAGAGAACAGAGAAAGGTCTTCCGAAAAGGCAGTTGAACATACTACAATGAGAAATCCACCATTTAAGGATCAATTAAAAAGAGAGGGATATTAGACACATTACGCCATCAGTCTTTTACAGGTTACATCTTAGTCTAGTTGATATAAATAACCTGTTTTATTTAGTCTTATAAAAATTCCAATATAATATGCCTAATATAACATAAAATAATATAACATAATATAAAAGTAGCCAATACAAAAGCCAAAATCATTCTGAAAATATTATACTATAAAAAGCACAAACACTAGGGAAGTTTTTGTAACTATTTCAATGAATATATGGCATTCATAAAAAAATACTGTTTGAGGTGCCTGGGTGGCTCACTCAGTTAAGCATCTGACTTAGTCTCAGGTCACGAGCTTGGGGTCCTGGGACTCCATGCTCAGTGAGAAGTCTGTCCCTCTTCCTTTCCTTTTCCCTCTGCCCCACTCCCCAGCTACTGCTCTCACACTCTCACTCTCAAGTAAATAAATACAATCTTAAAAAATGTATTAGTAAGAATATTTATTGGATTAGATATTATACATGAAGTATATTATTAAAGTAAAAAAAACCCTTGTTTATTTGACAGCCTTTTCAACTTTGGATGGGATATGAAATATCTAGATATATTATCTCCTTAGGCTCTTCATGTTGACTATACAGCCCAAAATATAACTGGATATCTCGTGGAGCCCTATTAATGTTATTCTTAAATATTATTCTTTAAGCTCTTTGCTGAAAGTAACAGAATTCTCAAGAATTAGTTACTTAAACTAGGAAATCATTTAATAATCTCATATCACAAAATGTCTGGAGATAGGTCATTTAAAGTTCAGTTCATTCACTAAAGACTCTACAGTTCTTTGTTTGTTTGTTTTTGTTGTTGTTGTTGTTGCTGCTGTTGTTGTTCCACTCAGAGATCTGTCAGTGCCTTCACCAATGTCTCATAATGTCTGCTGCAATTCTAAATATGTCATTACACAAGTACCCCCAAGTAGGAATGAAAGATATAGAACAAAAAAGTTTTCTCTATACAGGATTCCCATATATGTAATGATAAATTTTCACAGTAGCATGTTTGTTTTTAAATTCTATTTGCCATTAGAAAAACAAGGTCTGTATATATTCCCTTCATTTAAAAAATGGAAATAGATTGCTCTGATTGATAGTCTAATCATGATTTATCTTCTGGGGTGGATCGTATTATCATCCAAACAAAATTAGAGTTCAGAGAGCAAGGAAGACAGGGAAAATGGCTAGTATGCAGACCAAGATGTGTGCCATAATCATAAAAATCATAAAAGAAAGCTTTGGCAATTACAAAAGGTGATATACAATTGTAAGTGTAGGTAGTCTGAGAAACAATTCTGAGTATTAAAATAACAAAAGAAATAAAATATCCTGTTTTTTCTTAGTATTACTAAAGTAATTATTAGCTGATGAAATTTTACCACTATGAAATGTCACTTTATGCCTGATATTAATATAGCTACCTCAGGTGTCTTATGACTAAGGTACATGGTATATATATTTTCTACCTTTCATTTCTATTCTATAAGTGCCTTTATGTAACATAATCATTTCCAGATTTATTGTGGCATTAATGACAAAAATTATACATACTTAACATGGATCACATGATGTTTTGGTATACATATACAGTGGATGTGAAATGACAATCAACCTAATTACCATATCTATCACATCATATAGTTACCTTTGAATATATGTGTGTGTGGTGAGAACACATGAGATCTATTCACTTAGCAAATTTCAACTAAAAATAAATTATTAACTATGGTTATCATGTTGCATATTGGTATATAGGTATCCAGAACTTTATTCACTTTATAAGTGAAAGCCTGTACCCTGGTCAAAATCCCCTCCTTTCCCCCATGCCCTAGCTCCTGATAACCACCATTCTATTTTCTCTTACTATGAGTTCAACTCTTTTAGATTCCACATATAAGCAAGATCATGCAATGTTTGTCTTTTCATGTCTGGCTTATTTCACTTAGCACAATGTCTTCCAGTTTCATCCATGGTGTCATGAATGGCAAGATTTCCTTCTTTTGTGGCTGAATAGTATTCCATTCTATACGTATGCCACATTTTTTTTTATTTACTCATGACAAACATTTCAATTGTTTTCATATCTTATGTACTGTGATTACTGCAATAAACCTGGGAGTACAGACAGTTCCCTCTGTAATTCTGATTTTGCTTCCTTTGGGTATATACATGGAAGTGAGATTGCTAAACTATATAAGAGTTCCATTTTAATTTTTTGAGAAACCTCCATACTGTTTCTCATAATGGCTGCACTAATTTACCAATTTATGCCAAAATGTAAAGGTTACCTTTTCTCCACACCTTTTTTTATATCAGCTTTTTAAAAATTTTATAATTTCTTTATAAACATGTAATGTGATCCCCACACCTTTATCAACACTTTTTATCTATTGAATTTAGAATAAAAGCCATTGTAACAGATATAAGGTAATAACTCATTGTGGTTTTGATTTGCATTTACCTGATGATTTAGTGGTGTTGAGCACTTTTTAATGTACCTATTGGCCATTCCTGTGTATTCTTTGGGAAAAAAATGTCTATTCAGATCATTTGCCCATTTGTTAATGGAATTATGTGTTTTGCTACTGAGTTGTAGGAGTTTTTTCTTTTGATTATTAACCCCACATCAGATATATGTCTAAAATACTATCTCCCATTCTATAAGTTGCCTTTTCATATTATTGACTTCCTCTGTTGTGTAAAGCTTTTTACTTTGATGTAGTTCCACTTTTCTTGCTTTGGCTGTCACAACCAAAAAATTGTCACTAGGACTGATATCAAGGAGTTTTTTCCCATGTTTTTCTTCTAGGAATTTTATGGTTTGAGGTATTACATTTAAGCCTTTAACCCATTTTGAGTTGATTTCTGTTTATGGTGTAAGATAGTGGTCTAATTTCATTCTTTTGCATATGGCTGTCCAGTTTTCCCAACACCATTTATTGAAGAGACTGTCCTTTCCCCATTGTATATTCTTAGCTTCTTTGTTATAAATTAATTGACTGTATATGCACAGTTTTATTTCTGGGCTCTCTATTTTGTTCCACTGACCTCAGTGTCTGTTTCTATGCTAACACCATACAGTTTTGATTACTACAGCTTTGTAATATAACTTGAAATCAGAAAGCATGATGCCTCTAGTTTTGTTCTTTTTGTTCAAGTTTAATTTCGCTTTTTGTGTCTTTTGTGATCCCATATGAATTTTAGGATTGTTTGTTCTATTTCTATGAAAAATATCATTAGTATTTTGATGGGGATTGCATTTAATCTGTAGATGAATTTTAGTAGCATAAACATTTTAATAATATTAATTATGCTAATAATATTAATTGGAAGAATTGATGTTATTTGTGCTTCTTCAACTTATTTCATCAATGTTATATAGTTTTCACTGTATAGGTCTTTCACCTCCTTGGTTATATTTATTACCAGGTATGTTTTTCTTTTTGATGCAATTCTCTTAACTTTTGATGTCCAACAATTTGGCTATAAAGTAACTGACTGCTTTTTTTTTTTAATCTTGTCTGGGAGATATTGAGCATATTTTCATTCAAATTTGGAACACTTGGACACTCACATCCTCACATAATTTTTGTTTCTCAATTTCTCTTTAATTGTTTTCTGATACTCTAATTACTTATTGCTAGACCACTCAATATTATTCCACACATTACTGAAGTTCCTTCTTTTTTTTCTGTCAGTGTTGCAGTTTCAATAATTTCTATTGATCAGTTTTCAAGTTACTTTATCTTCTGCAGTGTCCAAACTTCTATTAAACCTATCTAGTGATTTATTTTAAATTTTTATATTGCTGTGTCATAGTTTTAGAATTCGCATTTTTTTCTTATTGTGTCACTTTAAAAAAATATTTTATTTATTTATTTGCCAGAGAGAAAGCACAAGCTGGGGGAGTGGCAGACAGAGGGAGAAGCAAGCTCCCTGCTGAACAAGGAGCTGGACGTGGGACTCAATCCCAGGATGCTGGGATCATGATCTGAGCCAAAGGCAGAGGCTTAATGGACTGAGACAACCAGGCATCCCTGTGTCTATTTTTCTAATGATATCCCTCATTTCTTTGTCTATTATGTCCATCCTTTCCTTTAAAATATTGAAATCTTTATAGTAGCTGATTTAACATTTTTATCATCTCTAGGTTTGTTTCTATTAACTGCATTTTTTAAAGGATTTTTATTTATTTATTTTGGAGAGAGAGTGAAAGAGCATGAGCAGAGGGAGGAGCAGAGAGAAAAGAAGAGAGAATCCTAAGCAGACTCCATGTGGCCTCAATCCAAGGATCTTGAGATCATGACCTGAGCCAAAATTAAGAGTTGGCCACTTCACCAACTGAGCCACCTGGGTGCCCCTCTATTCATTGCAATTTTGTCCAAATTAGAGATCACATTTTCTTGCTTCTCTGTGTCTGTTATTTTTTATTGTGTGATGGGCTTGTGGATATTACTCTGTTTATTTATTTATTTATTTATTTATTTATTTTTTAAGATTTTATTTATTTATTTGGCAGACAGCGATCACAAGTAGGCAGAGAGGTAGGCAGAGAGAGAGAGGGGAAACCAGGCTCCCTGCTGAGCAGAGAGCCCGACATGGGGCTCCATCCCAGGACCCTGAGATCACGACCCGAGCCGAAGGCAGAGGCTGTAACACATAATATTACAGTAGTTTCAGGTGTACAACATAATGACTCAATGAGTCTGCAAATTATGCTATGCTCACCATAAATGTAGCTACCATCTGTTACCATACACCATTATTATAATGCCATCAATTATATTCCCTATGCTCTACCTGATGCTGCTCTGTTTAGAACTGTTTTCTTTTTCTTCTCCCCTTTAGAGAATGTTGAGTTTTGTTCCAGCAGTGAGTGCATTTACTGATGATTTTTTTACTGATATTTATATCAAATCTGAAAAAGGCACGTGTATTATTCAATCATACAGACAAATCAGGATTGAAAGATAATTCTTTGAAGACCTAAAGAAAAGATATGGTGATTGATTTCCTTTATTGCTAAAATTATTGTCCTTGATGATCATATGTAAACTGTTTTTTTTAATTAACATACAATGTATCATTTGACCCAGGGGTTCAGGTCTGTAAATCATCAGGATTACACATTTCACAGCACTCACCATAGCACATACCCTCCCCAATGTCCATAACCCAGCCACTCTATCCCTACCTCCCCACCCCCCAGAAACCTTCAGTTTGTTTCATGAGATTGCGTCTCTCATGGTTTGTCTCCCTCCTGATCCCATCTTGTTTCATTTTTCCTTTCCTACATTCCACAAACCCCCACCCTGCCTCTCAAATTCCTCATATCAGAGAGATCATATGGTAATTGTCTTTCTCTAATTGACTTATTTCTCTCAGCATAATACCCTCTAGTTCCATCCACATTGTTGCAAATAGTAAGATTTTGTTTTCATTGTATATATGTACCACTTCTTCTTTATCCATTCATCTATTGATGTAAATCTATGTAATTTCCATAGTTTGGCTATTGTGAACATTGCTGCTATAAATATTCAGGTGCATGTGCCTCTTCCAGTCACTACATTTGTATATTTAAAGTAAATACCCAGTAGTGCAATTTCTAGGTCAGAGGGTAGGTCTATTTTCAACTTTTTGAGGAGCCTCCATACTGTTTTCCAGAGTGGCTGCACCAGCTTGCATTCCCACCAACAGTGCAGGAGGGTTCCCCTATCTCTGCATCCTCGCAGATGCAGAGATGTTGTTTCCTGACTTGTTAATTTTAGCCATTCTAAGGTGATATTTCATTGTGGTTTTGATTTGTATTTCCCTGATGCCAAGTGATGCGGAGTACTTTTTCATGTGTCTGTTGGCCATCTGGATGTCTTCTTTGCAGAAATGTCTGTTCATGACTTCTGCCCATTTCTCGATTAGATTATTTGTCCTTGGGTGTTGAGTTTGATAAGTCCTTTATAAATTTTGGATACTAACCCTTTATCTGATATGCCATTTGAAAATATCTTCTCTCATTCTGTCAGTTGTCTTTTGATTTTGGTGACTGTTTCCTTTGCTGTGCAAAAGCTATTGATCTTGATGAAGTCCCAATAGTTCATTTTGCCCTTGTTTCCCTTGCCTTTGGCAGTATTGCTAGGAAGAAGTTGCTGTGACTGAGGTTGAAGAGCTTGCTGCCTGTGTTCTCCTCAAGTATTTTGATGGATTCCTCTCTCACACTGAGGTCTTTCATCCATTTTGAGTCTATTTTGGTGTGTGTGTGTAAGGAAATGGTCCAGTTTCATTCATCTGCATGTGGCTGTCCAATTTTCCCAGCACCATTTGTTGAAGAGACTGTCTTTTTTCTACTGGACATTCTTTCCTACTTTGTCACAGATTAGTTGACCATAGAGTTGAGGGTCTATTTCTGGGCTCCGTGTTCTATTCCATTGATCTATGTGTCTGGTTTGTGCCAGTACCATACTGTCTTGATGATGACAGCTTTGTGACGGTGCTTGAAGTCTGGAATTGTGATGCCACCAACTTCGGCTTTCTTTTTCAACATTCCTCTGACTATTCAGGGTCTTTTCTGGTTCCATATAAATTTCAAGATTATTTGTTCCATTTCTTGGAAAAATATTGATGGTATTTTGATAAGGATTGCATTAAATGTGTAGATTGCGTTAGGTAGCATAGACATTTTCACAATATTTGTTCTTCCAATCCATGAACATGGAACATTTTACTATGTCTTTGTGTCTACCTCAATTTCTTTTATGAGTACTTTATAGTTTTCTGAGTACAGCTTCTTTGCCTCTTTGGTTAGCTTTATTCCTAGGTATCTTATGGTTTGGGGTCCAATTGTAAATGGGATCAGCTTCTTAATTTCTCTTTCTTCTGTCTTGCTGTTGATATATAGAAATGCAACTGATTTCTGTGCATTGATTTTATATCCTGACACTTTACTGAATTCCCTTATGAGTTCTAGAAGTTTTGGAGTGGAGTCTTTTGGGTTTTTCACATAAAGTATCATATAATCTGTGAAGAGTGCGAGTTTGACTTCTTCTTTGCTGATTCAGATGCCTTTGATTTCTTTTTATTGTCTGATTGCTGAGGCTAGGATTTCCAGTACTATGTTGAATAGCAGTGGTGATGGTGGACATCCCTCTCAACTTTCTGACCTTAGGGGAAAAGCTCTCAGTTTTTCCCCATGGAGAATGATATTAGCTGTGGGTTTTTCATAGATGGCTTTGATGATATTGAGGTATGTACCCTCTATCCCTACTCTGAATTGTTTTGATCAAGAAAGGATGTTGTACTTTGTCAAATGCTTTTTCAGCATCTATTGAGAGTATCATATGGTTCTTGTTCTTTCTTTTATTAATGTATTGTATCACATTGATTGATTTGTGGATGTTAAACCAACCCTGCAGCCCAAGAATAAATCCCACTTGGTTGTGGTGAATAATCCTTTTAATGCAGTGTTGGATCCTATTGGCTAGTATTTTGGTGAGAATTTTTATATATTACAAGATGTTGGCCTGTAATTCTCCTTTTTGTTGGGGTCTTTGTCTGGTTTTGGGATCAAGGTAATGCTGGTCTCATAAAATGAGTTTTAAAGTTTCCCTTCCATTTCTATTTTTTGGGACAGTTTCAGAAGAATAGGTATTAATTCTTCTTTGAATGTTTGGTAGAATTTCCCTGGGAAGCCACCTGGCCCTGGGCTCTTTTTTCTTGGGAGATTTTTGATCATGGCTTCAATCTCCTTACTGGTTATGGGTCTGTTCAGTTTTTCTATTTCTTCCTGCTTCAGTTTTGGTAGTTTATATGTTTCTAGGAATGCATCCATTTCTTCCAGAGTGTCAAATTTGCTGGTGTATAGTTGTTCATAATGTGATCTTATAATTGTTTATATTTCTTTGGTATTGGTTGTGATCTCTCCTCTTTCATTCATGATTTTACTAATTTGGGTCCTTTCTATTTTCTTTTTGATAAGTCTGACCCGGGGGTTATCAATCTTATTAATTCTTTCAAAGAACCAGCTCTTAGATTCATTGATTTGTTATATTGTTCTTTTGGTTTCTATTTCATTGATTTCAGAAATCAATGAAATCTCTTCTCCTGCTGGGTTTATTATTTCTCTTCTCCTGCTGTTCTTCCTCCAGCTCCCTTAGGTGTCGGGCTAGGTTGTATCCTTGAGACCTTTCTTCTTTCTTTAGAAAGGCTTCTATTGCTATATACTTTCCTCTCAGGACCACCTTTTCTGTGTTCCAAACATTTTGAACTGTTGTGTTTTCATTATTATTTGTTTCCATGATTTTTTAGTAGCATACTCCTTAGCCTCCATGTATTTGGATTCTTTCCAAATTTCCTTTTGAGATTGAGTTCTAGCTTCAGAACATTGTGGTCTGAAAATATGCAGAGAATGATCCCAGTCTTTTGGTACTGGTTGAGACAAGATTTGTGACCCAGGATGTGATCTACTCTGGAGAATGTTCCATGGGCACTAGAGAAGAATGTGTATTCTGTTGCTTTGGGATGCAATGTTCTAAATATATCTGTGATGTCCATCTGGTCCAGTGTGTCATTTCAAGCCTTTATTTCTTTGTTGATCATTTGCTTAGATGATCTGTCCATTTCAGTGAGGGGGTATTAAAGACTCCTATTATTATTGTATTATTATCAATGTGTTTCTTTGATTTTGTTATTAATTGATTTATATAGTTGGCTGCTCCCATTTTAGGGGCATAGATATTTAAAATTGTTAAATCTTCTTATTGGACAAACTCTTTAAGTATAATATAGTGTCCTTCCTCATCTCTTATTATAATCTTTGGCTTAAAATCTAATTTATCTGATATAAGGATTGTTACCCGAGCTTTCTTTTGATGTCCATTAGCATGGCAAATTGTTTTCCAACCCCTCACTTTAAATCTGGAGGTGTCTTTGGGTCTAAAATGAGTTTCTTGTAGACAGCATATTGATAGGTCTTTTTTTTTTTTTTTTTTTATCTATTCTGATACCCTGCGTCTTTTGTTTGGGGCAGTTAGCCCATTTTCATTCAGGGTAACTATTGAAAGATATGAATTTAGTGCCATTGTTTTGCCTGTAGGGTGACTGTTACTGTATATTGTCTCTGTTCCTTTCTTGTCTACTACTTTTAGGCTCCCTCTTTGCTTAGAAGACCCTTTTCAATATTTCCTGTAGGGCTGGTTTGGTGTTTGCAAATTCTTTTAATTTTTCTTTGTCATGGAATCTCTTTATCTTTCCATCTTTCCATATTTTCAGTGACAGCCTAGCTGGATATAGTATTCTTGGCTGCATATTTTTCTCATTTAGTGCTCTGAATATAGCATGCCAGTCCTTTCTGGCCTGCCATATCTCTTGGTTAGGTCTACTGCCAATCTAATATTTCTAGCATTGTATGTTATAGACCTCTTGTCTCAGGCTGCTTTCAGGATTTTCTCTTTGTCACTAAAAGTTTTAAGTTTTACCATTAGGTGATGGGGTGTGGACCTATTTTTATCAATTTCAAGAGGGGTTTTCTGTGCTTCCTGGATTTTGATGCTTGTTCCCTTTGCCAATTAGGGAAATTCTCTACTATAATTTGTTCTAATATACCTTTTGCCCCTCTCTCTCTTTCTTCTGCTTCTGGGACCCCAATTATTCTAATATTGTTTCATTTTATGGTATCACCTATCTCTAGAATTCTCCCCCCCTGCCCCGCTCCAGTAATTCTTTGTCTCTCTTTTGCTCAGCTTCTTTATTCTCCATTGTTTGGTCTTCTATATCACTAATTCTCTCTTCTGCCTCATTTATCCTAGCAGTAAGAGCCTCCATTTTTATTGCACCTCATTAATAGCTTTTTAAATTTCAACTTGGTTAGATTTTAGTTCTTTTATTTCTCCAGAAGGTGATTTTATTTCTCCAGAAAGGGATTCTTTAATATCTTCCATGCTTTTTTCAAGCCCATCTAGCACCTTGATAATCATCAAGCTCTGAACTCTAGTTCTGACATATTACTAATGTCTGTATTGATTAAGTCCCTAGCTGTCAGTACTGCTTCTTGTTCTTTTTTTTTTTTTTTTTTTTTTTGAGGTGAGTTTTTCTGCCTTGTCTTTTTATCCAGGTAAGAATAGATGAATGAGGGAACAAAATTAAAAGAGTGGTAAAGACCCCAGAAAAATATATGCCAACCATTTCAGAAGAGACCTGAAACTGGGAGGAGAAGAAAAGGGAAAAAAATTAAAAATAAAAAATAAAGAATGAAAATATATGTATATATTAGACTGGAGAATAAAACAGAGCCACCCACTTGATTTTGTGTGTATTCTGGTTTCTTAGAAGAAACTACTCCCAAAATTTTAAAGAATGAAAACTTATATATATACAAAAATAAGGGTAAATACCGTGAAGTGATCGAATATGACTGTAAAGTTGAAAATTTAAAAATATTCTAAAAAATGAATTGGTAAGATAAGACATTGGTTGGAAAAAAAAAAGAGGGGAAAATGTGATCTGGTTAAAGACTAGAACAAAGCCATGGCTAGATTTAGGATATATTTCGATCTGTTAAGATAAATTATATCCCAAAATTTTAAGGAAAAAACCTATATGCATACAAAAAATAAGGTTAAATACAGTGAAAGGATAGAATATGACTATAACAATGAAAATTTTAAAAGATTTTTTAAAAGGTATTGATAAAATAAAATATTTTTTCTAAAAAATTAAAATACGGGTGCCTAGATGGCTCAGTGGGTTAAGGCTCTGCCTTTCAGCTTAGGTCATGATCTCAGGGTCCTGGGATCAAGTCCCACATTGGGCTTTCTGCTCTGCAGGGAACCTGCTTCCCCCATCTCTCTCTCTGCCTACTTGTGATCTCTCTCTGTCAAATAAATAAAATCTTTTTAAAAAATTAAAATAGGAAAGAGGAAAATGTTTAAAAATAGAATAAGAAAAAATAATATTTAAAAAAGTTAACTTTGAAAGACTAAAGGATCATGGGGAAAATGCCATGAATTCTATGTGTTGCTTTCCCCTAGCTCTGGAGTTTCACAGGTCTCATTGATTAATGAAGTGAGTCTTGACTGGATGTTCTTGGTGATCCTCCGGGGGAGAGGCTTGTTGCATGATTCTCAAATGTCTTTGCCCATTACAGAATTGCACTGCCTTTGCCAGGGGCTAGGCTTAGTAATCTGCTCAGGTTTGCTTTTGGTAGCTTTTGTTCCCTGATTGCTTTCTGTGCAGCTTTGGAGGACAGGAATGAGGATGGTGGCCTCCCAATCTCCAACCCCATAGGAACTGAGAGCTCAGGGCCTCACTCTTCAGTGCACCTTCAGAGAAAAGCAGTCATTTCCTCCTGTCTTCCTGGGTCTCCTGCTGCACTCCATGCTCACCCAGCCTGTGATCGAGCATTTCTATCTCTGGCACATGGCCCAGTTTGGAGTGTCCTAACCCAGCAGATTCCTGCTGCATCCTCCCACGCTGCTCATCCCAAAGGAGGAAGGATGGGTTCTCTCTGGACTGCCACTTGTGGGGTCCCTGCTTGAAGAGCAGTGGCCTGATTGTGCCTTAGATCATGGCTTAAGGTAACCCCAAGCTGAGAACCCCCTCCTTGACTCTGTCTTGGCAGCCACCTTCCCCACTCCAATACCTGGCAACTCTGCCACACTCAGACACACCCAGTCTTTCTGTGACCCTGTGGATTCTGAGTCTACACTGCCCTGCAAGGGCTTCACCCCCTGTTTAGCCTCTGGAGCAATGTCCATCAGTAGAGCAGACTTCTAAAAGTTCTGATTTTGTGCTCTGCTGCTTTCTCAGTTGCCAGTTGACTATGGGTGGCCCCTCCAACCATGGTCTATTTTCCTGTTGCTTTGGATTCACTTATCCACATGTCCTACATCCAGAAAGTGGTTCATTGTATGTTCCTAGAATTGCTGCTCTTCTCTTCTATCTTCTGTTGAATTTGTAGGTGTTCAGGATGGTTTGATAACTATCTAGCTGAACTCCTGGGATTTAATGATATTTCAGTCTCCTACTTCTCTGCCATCTTTCTTCCTATCCCTAAACTGTTTTTTTTTAATCTATCAAAACTAAAGTATTTGTTTTGCTTTTTTAAAAAAAGAAATCATATAAGAAGGGACTATGTTTGTATGTAAGTTGGTTAACCATAGAATGAATTATGCTTTAACTAATTAAGAAATGTATTCAATTTGGGGCACCTGGGTGGCTCAGTGGGTTAAAGCCTCTGCTTTTGGCTCAGGTCGTGGTCCCAGAGTCCTGGGACCGATCCCTGCATCAGGCTCTCTGCTCAGTGGGGAGCCTGCTTCCCCCTCCCTCTCTCTGCCTGCCTCTCTGCCTACTTGTGATCTCTGTCAAATAAATAAATAAAATATTAAAAGAAGAAATGTATTCAATTAAACTATTTATAAATTTTATATGTGTTAAAAATAAAACATATAGATGACAACAACAACAACAACAACAACAACAGGTTTAAGTTTTAAATTTTGTAAGGACATATCTAGAGTAGACCATACCTTAGGGCTAAAGTAGCCCTCCTTTCTTCTAGGAGCTTTTTGAATATTTGAAATGTTAACCAAGATCTCTCCATTCTGACTGTTATTTTCCAGCACTGTTTAACTTCTATGATCTCCATTTATCTCAGAGCCCTCTAGATTGGTTTGTTTGGCCTCATGGAATCTTACCCTGGCTGGGTATATAGTTTAGTATTTGGCCAAACACTCAAGGAAACACCTTTCCAGACTTCTGGGCTCTTTTTCTTGCAGAGCTAACTCACCTTTGCTACCCTGCCCCAGAGATCCAGACACCTCAATAACCCTAACATCTGATCTCTGCTTCCTCTTTCCTGAAATTCTGCTACTCTCTGCTTGGGATCCAGTCCCCTGTGCAAGGTCTGAAGTATGCTCTGGAGAGAAAACTGAAGTAACTGTGTAGCTCATCTATTACTCTCTCAAGGATCACATCAGAGTGTTTTCTAATACCTGAAAGGATTGCTCTGTGTGTGTGTGTGTGTGTGTGTGTGTTTAAATCAAGTTTCATAGCTGCTTACCAGGGACAGGTAAGCATAATACCTTGTAATATCCAGGCCAATGCACTTTTCCAATGTACTTATAAATAATACAATTCCTTTGTCTCACATTTAGCAATTTCTCCCGGACCTATCACCTTACTTAAGTGAGAAAAAAAATTCTGCTTTC
The DNA here is from genome assembly GCA_003697995.1 of Taxidea taxus jeffersonii. NCBI lineage: Eukaryota > Metazoa > Chordata > Mammalia > Carnivora > Mustelidae > Taxidea > Taxidea taxus. The sequence goes on from ML102645.1 coordinate 53,497, forward strand.
CAACATACTTTATCCATTCACATCTAACTCGCTTTTATTTTAAAATAACAGCCTAAAAATAAAAAAGAATTTTCAGGGTCTACACTTGAAGATTCTTTAGAATTATTTAGAGGATTATCTTTTCAGAAAAAAAAAAAAAACACTGGAATGAATACAAGATGGAGATTCCAGCCATTGTCCTTAGTCCTATCACTTCTAAATACTATCACTTCACCAGTATTTGAGGCTCCCCAGTGATCAGTGTCCTAAATTAAAACCATGGATCTTATTTACTGAGGAGCTATGATTTGTGTTCAGTGCTAATCCCTATGGCCTCTACACCCCCAAGGTGTCCTCTTTTTGTCTCGTTTACATTCTGATACCTCTCCTGTTCCATGGAGACAAGGTTCCGATCAGCACTCTGCAGTTGGTGTTCAGTAGCAAACAGTGAACACAATGAGGACTGCTAACTTATAATTATTCTAAACGAAAACAATTTGCCACTGAGATAATAGAGAGAATAATGGCATGCAGGAACTTATATAATGGATGACTCCTTATTTTAACCTACAATTCTAACAATTCTAGATCACCTTTGGTTACATATTTATTTGTGACTGTGATGTAGTTGTCTAGCAGAACTGACAGGGAGAACAAAGGGGGAAAATTGGTAAGGAAAAAGTGGCTGTTATAAAATTGTCCTAAGACCAGTTATCCTGTTACCTTCATATTTCTTTTTTATCACCCAACGGTGCAACACATTTTTTTTTGCTTTTGTTCTTATAATTCATCTTCTGGTGGGTGATTGGATGGGTGAAAGTGACTGGGATTTATTTCTTCCCTGCTGGCCATATCACTATGTATTTATTTGGCCTGCTGTTAAAGTTTTCAGTTACAATTTCAAAAACTTGAACAGAAATTCTGACTGAATGAGAATAGTTTGAAAGATATTGGAAAAGATGACTTAAAGTAAATACTTGTAATTAAATGATTGCTGTCATGATATGGATGGAGCTTGAGTGTATTATGCTAAGCAAAACAAGTCAGTCAGAGAAAGACAAATGGTGTATGATTTCACCCATATGTAGAGTATAAAAAACAAAATGGATTAACATAGGGGAAGGAGAAAACAAAAAGAGAGAGGGAAGCAAACCATAAGAAACATTTTTTTATAAGCTCCACACCCAACATGGGGCTTGAACTCACAACCCTGAGATGAAGACCTGAGCTGAGATCAAGAGTTGAACACTTAACCAACTGAACCACCCAAGTGCCCCTAAGAAACCCTAAAGGAGGGGTGCCTGAGTGGCTCAGTGGGTTAAAGCCTCGGCCTTCCGCTCAGGTCATGATCCCAGAGTCCTGGGATCGAGCCCCACATCTGGCTCTCTCCTCAGCGGGGAGCCTGCTTCCCCCTCCCTCTCTGCCTGCCTCTCTACCTTCTTGTGATCTAAGTCTGTCAAATAAATAAAATATTTTAAAAAAGAAAGACACTCTGAAGGATAGAGAATAAACAGAGAGTTGCTGGAGGGGAGGTGGGTGGCAAGGATGGGGTAAATGGGTGATGGGTATTAAAGAGGGCACTTATTGTGATGAGCACTGGGACAATTACTAAATTCTGACATTAGTATTATACTATATTTTAACTAACTGGAATTTAAATAAAACTTGAAATTAATTTTAAAAAATATTATAAATAAATAAATAAATGATTATTTTCAACTCTAGGGGGTTAGGAATTTAAATCATGAAGATCTGATACATAACATATTACGGTTAATCTCATATTTCAAAATGTCAATTAAAGAAGTAAATTATAACTATTGTAGTTAGCATGCATATCTAAGGTTTTATTGTATGTTATATATAAAGAATATACAATATAAAAATTATATATAGCAAAATGATATAATATATATTATATATTAATTTATTATAATATTAATATATTTGATATATATCTGACATTATTACAACATTACTCCCTACACATGTTTCCCAGTACATATTAATATCACACCAGCAATTTTGTAGGAATGAGGACTTGGTCAATACTTCCATGTTACTACATATAGTGCTTAACAGAGGTTTAAAAAAAAGTTAATAATAAAAGGATCTTGATTCATAAGTTTAATTATTTTACTACCCATTTGGATTTCCCCTCTTGCATGTCTGACTTAACACCTTCCAACACCTTGACTTTACCTTCAGTTACTTCTCTAAGACTATGTCCTGAATCTAAGACAAAAAGTAGCATGGGCCATGAAGATTCCCAGAATCCCTCAATTAAGATTCAAATATTTATGTTTTTAAAGTATAATGTAGGTTTTCTCCCTTATGTCATTTCATTTAAAATTTTCTTTTTATTTGTTAATTATTCAATGAGAGTGGGATCATGTGAATTAAATATTACCTGGATACATCTGAGAAATATTCACTAATATTTAGAAAAGAAAGGATTGGTCAAACATAATTCTTATATGGCAGATGAAAAAAATGCATCTGTTTTCTTTTGGTACAAAAAAATAATAGTTGTATTCTTGAAATGAGCCCCTCTCTCAATATAATTTCTTTCTCTTGAAACAAACAAACAAAAAGAATTAAATAGAAATGCCTTCTTAACTGGAACACTGAAAAGAAATAAAATTAAATTAAATTTTTAAAGATTTTAAAAAAGAAATGTCTTCTTAATCAAAATAAGCCCTAAAGCAAAAATATGTATATTTAAGATTCCAACATATTCACAGTATGCTTGAATTAACAGTCATCTTGAACCTTTTTTATTATTTTGAGTATTGTAACATAGCTTAAAATTTCTTCTAATGTTTAAGTAGATCATATAAAGTAAGATTGTCTAAATGGGCTAGTTTAGTAAATGCCATCCAAACACATCAACCTAACTATTTCTCACTAAGAACATAATCTGCCCTCCTATCTTCATTAAGAAGAAGAAATGTTTCCAATGAAATATTTTGCCAAGTAGCTTAGTTCAAAATGTTATAACTATGCATGTGGAAAATTGGAAACTCAAGTACTGATAATTCTTTTTACACTAATATTCAAGTAACCAACATATAGTCTGCACTTAGTAAAATCAAGGTTTAATTGTTTCATTGGTCCAGTTAAAATAATCTTTACTGAAAGATATACGGGCAGTGATTTGTGCATTAATTACAAATGCTGAGCATCACAAAACAGCATGATCTTTCATTCAAAAAGTACAGCTTTTTGTCTGGTTAAGTAATGTAGCAAAAGGAAATGTGATTCAGGAACTAGGCAATGTAGTAGAAGCTCTGGGATTTTTTAAAATCTCAATTTACCTACAGGATGACCTTAGATTAATCACTTGATACTAGCTAATTCCCCAAGCTTCATTATTAGAACATAACTAGAAATTGGGAAAGCTTATTTAACAACATGTTGTGCAGAATAAGCAGGTGCTAAGGCTGGCCATTTGTTTGGAAATAAACTCTGAGACTATGCAAAATAAAACAACCATAGTATCTTCATCAAAAATAGAAATACCACCATTATGAACAATGACAATTTTCCAGTGAGATAATGTTAGCTATTGGTTACTATTTATTTATCCACCTTGGCCAATTCTTTTTTTTTTTTTAAGATTTTTTTCTTATTCATTTAACACAGAGAGATTGAGATCACAAGTAGGCAGAGAGGCAGGCAGAGAGAGAGGAGGAAGCAGGCTTCCTGCAGAGCAGAGAGCCTGATGTGGGGCTCGATCCCAGGACCCTGAGATCATGACCCGAGCCGAAGGCAGAGGATTAACCCACTGAGCCACTCAGGCGCCAATTCTTTATTTTGACTCATAGCACTCAAAAATATTTACAAATAATATAATTACAATGTGTTACAAGTTAGAAGGAGAATATACATAACAGTGTGATGTCATAAAGTCCAGTGCTTGGAGAGGTTAGATCTTCCTTTAAGCCCATGTCTATTACTGATTTGATGATTGAACATGAGCAGCAAACTGAATATACTGTTTTCTTATCTTTACAAGTATAATATACAAAACATTCTTCCTCATCTATATCTCATGGCTGAGAGAATCCAGTTAGAAAATATCTGTAAATAGCAATCCACTCTTGCAACTTAAGTCACCACAATCATTACCGTGGATCTTTACTTGTGGATAGTAACTAAAGGTAACATGGGTCCAGTCATGCCTAAGCCATGACTTTATTCTAAGTGTTGAAATTTTTTTATTATAGGCAACATATGAGACATGTGTGTAAGTACTTGCCTCATCCATAGTGGACAAATATGGTGTGAGAAGTGGACATGTGAGAATGGTAATAGGAAGGAGATAAAAAGATTACAAATATTTTTTCATCTACTTGTCTTGGCATAGAAAATGGCTTATTATTTGTTGGTGACCCTAAGAGTTGTGTGTTTGTGTTAATTTTTCAGAAAATATGTCATTTAATCTCAGTTTACTTAGCCTCACTAGAGCTGTATTCCAGTGTGGATCCCAAGACAATCAGAATATTCTCCTGGTTTTGGGAACAAAAATCTATACGAGCTATCTCTTGTTATCAGAACCAATTTTCTACAGACACAGGAATGATACCAGAAAAAAGCTGTTACTTTTTGAGTTAAATGGATTCTTGAGAGGCATGTATTATCCTGTGAATAAGTTTTTTTATTTGATTGGCAGACTAAACTACTATGACAGAATAAACATTGTTTCAGTTTTACCGAACTCCATTGCTTTTCAAAAAATATATTCGTAATCAGTATAAAAGAAAACGCCTCAGTAACCTAGCACCTATTCCCATTCCCCCAGAACAATGCAGAGACCATAGCAAGCAGTCATCAAAACACACTCAGCCAGCCACTAATTGAAACTCAGTCTTCTAATTTTTTCCCTGTATTTTTAGGTCATGTAGATTTATGGCTCTATTTCATTGCTACAAATCCATCACTTGCTTCCTAGCTCCCCCCCACCCAAATTCTCTCTTTCCTTATTTTTGTCCCAAATAACCATATTCTAGAAACCTCCTTCAATTTGCAGCTGTTTATGTTTACATCTTCTGCTCATGGACACTTTCATACTTGAATTATAGATAATATATGCTAGTATATCATAAATACTAGCAGGTTTAAAATCTATGAAAACAAGAAACTCTATTTTTGTAGCCTCTACAACATAAAGCAGTGTGTCAGTGTTTTGCACATGGCAGATAGCACATTTTTCAGACAGTCAGAATAACAGGATGTTTAGATAAAACCAGCCATTTATTTCTAGATGCAGGAGTGTTTGTGAAAGATTTTAGGCACTCGTCAAAATGAATCTTATGTGTGTGTGCTTTTAAGCATGAAATTTCAAAATACTATTTTAAAAAAAGTAAAAGACAAAAGCATGTTTTTAGTTCAAAGACTGATCGCCAAAAAATTTACTTGCACAAAAATATGTTGTTCATGAAATAACCATTAATTAAATCGCATGTCTATGGGACCATTTAAAGTCAAGATACAGAAATAGTTACATGTTACTATTAATAGCAATATGTTCTTATAAACCAAAAATGCATTTTATAGAAATAAAAATGAAGCAGATTTTTCTTTTCAATTCTAATATGCAATTTTTAGATTGTTTTTAGTTATTGCTATTCATTCTCATACGTGATAGAAAGAAAAGGCACAATGATCAATATAGCTGCAGAATTCAAGTATTTGCTCAAGAAAGAAAGGAAGATAGAGGAGAAGGGAGAGAAGAAAACAGGAAGGAAAAAGGAAGGGAGGAGGAAAGGAGGGAAGGGAGGAAACAAGAAGAGGAAGGAACAAGAAAGAAAGAGAGAGGGAGGCAGGAAGGAGACAGAGAGAAGGGAAAAAAGAAATTGCAGGGATAGTAGCAACATGCCCTAATTTTAACTCCCTATTAGGAAAAAAAGAAACTCTTCCACATATGAAGTAATTCTCAAACTTAACTCATCTGCATGTTAATGGGAAAATATTTCAATTTTACCGGTGTCTATTACAGACTGGGTATGACCCAACTCCCTGATATTTCAGAAATCGTCATTAGAATTTAATATTGCTGTCTGTTGCATTCACAGTCTGAATATTTTAATACACAGGAGGAAATGATTCTGTATGAGAAAATGCTTGAAAATGCTGTATTTAATTAATGCCCAGGGGAAGCCATGAAAAGGAAAAAAAAAATTGTACTTGTCACCTACTAATTTTAAACACTGTTTACCAGATTTACTTACATGCACTGCTCTAGCCTCCCACTCAGCAGTTTGATAATAGCAGAGCATTTCCATGCAGCACAGATCCTTGATTTCTAGAATTCAGTGGGAAGAATAGGATACAAAGAATATATGAAGAAGCTGCACTTCAGTGCAGCTAAATTCTAAGGCTTTGGGCAGACCCTCAGTTGTAAACACCTGCTCAGAGACAAGCAGATACAAAGGAGATTTTATGCTTAAACTGGCATACCAGCTATTTATATCCTTTATGTATTATAGATAGATAAATAGATATATAGATAGATAGATGATAGATGATCGATAATCAATAGGTGATAGTAGACTGATAGGTGATAGATAATAGATAGGTGGTGATAGATGATACATAGATAATAGATAATAGATGATAGATAAATGATAGATAGATGACAGATAATACAGGCTTTATCAAACATTTTTAGTCAAATTAATCTAAAATTGTAGTTTATAAGTATTTCTTTTCAAAATTAAGAGACATTTCTATGAAGAAAAAGAGAATGAAAAATTACAAGAGGTTCTGTTTCAATTTTACTACATGGCCAGAAGACGTAAGTCTTATTTCTGACCTGAATGAAGTAAATGTAAACCTCTACTAAAAGAGGCAAGAGACCCCTGGCATTGGACCACATCAGTGCATCCATATACCCATATAAAAAGAAGGGGAAAAGAACTAGTATGAGAATTGCTTGGCTAGGTGCCATACATTAATTTATCTCACTTGACATCTATAGGCAAATTTAACCCTATATATTCATGAAAATCCTTAGAAAAGCAACTTGTTGACCAGAATTCTAAATACTAAATTGTGTATCTCTAATTTAAGCATGTGTTGCTTCCACTCATCATGTGTTTTATGAAATAGAATCAAACTTGTTGGAGTTAACTATTTATTACTGTTTATCTTCCAAGTCTGCTGGCCAGTCCACAATTACATAATCAAATTGCGGTTATATATTTTCATAGCATCCTTCTCCTTCCAGAGCACTCCTGAGGCCTGGCCTTTGACTTGTACTCTATAATTATCTCCAGGTCTTTCCATTTTTTTTTTTTTTTAACCATGGGGGATAAGATGTGGTTTGGAAAAAAGAACATCCAGTGGCCTGGATTGAACAGTCTCCCCCCAAAACCCATGACCCTGCCAGAACCCCAGTATGTGATCATTTGGAAATGCAATCATTGGAAATGTAACTAGTTAAGATAAGATAAGGTTAAGATAAGGTAACTAGTTAAGATACGATAAGGTTAAGATAAGGAAGTATAACTAGTTAAGATAAGGACAATTGGATTAGGGTTGTTCTAATCCAATATGGCTGGCGCCTTTATAAGAAAAGAAGCACAGAAACAGATAGGGAAATGTGAAAGCCATGTGAAGACATGGGCCAAGATTGGAGTGAAACTCCCAAAAACCAAGGGACACCCAGGGTTGACATCCATCACCAGAAGCTAGGAAGAGACAAGGAAATATCCTCCTATGGAACCTTCAGAGAGAATATGGCCTAGCTGACACCTCAATTTCAGACTTCTACTCCCTCAGGATGTTGAGACAATATATTTCTACTGCTATAAGCCTTGGAGTTTGTGGTAATCTGTTATGCAGCCCTAGGCTATTAATACACCAGCTTTACTGACTGAGAGACTTATTCCATATGTCCTTCTTTAATATAGGCTGCTCTTTATTTATGCTTATCCAAGAACTATAATTTTTCTTCTATTTCACAGTCTTTCTTTGTTCTATTCCAAGTCTAAATCCTCTCTTTTCTTTGAGAGAATTTCCAGAACCCTTGATCTTGTCTGCTCTTTGCCTCAAACCTTTTGAAAATATCGATGCCTAGATCATTTTTTCATGAAATTTCAAATAATTTCCCATAATCAGAAGAGTTGGAAAAGAGGTAAGGGACTGAAAAACTGCTTTAAAGTCAGGGGCTCAGTATCCCTGGAGAATGAAGAATGTGTCTCAACCTTGTTTGACCTCTCTCTTACTATGGCCAGTCAAAAGGATTTGAATTTCATCTTGGTGATCTCTCGGAAGTGATTCTTTTGACTCTTTATTCTCTCTTCAGAGCAGGCAGCATATAGAAGAGACAGGGCCGTCCTTCGTGTTATTTTAGACCACTGTTGGTGAAATAATTCACAGTACCAGACCTAATAATAGTGTTAAAATGGAATGATATAGCAGAGATTTGGCTGTCAATTATTCAGGTTGTTGATAACATGCTCTTTGTGCCCTTTCCATGGAAACAAATAAAAAGATGAACAGGAGTCACCTGCTGTCCTCTGAAGCTTCTTGTCAGGTAGGCTGGTGTCATGGGACTTTGCCAGTGTGTTTTGCGGCAGCACAATGACCCTGCTGAGGTGCCATCTGCACTCTGAGACCTGGAATCCTGACTACAATTACCTGCCAGTGCCAAAGTCAGGGACAGTACAAGCCTCATGTTTACAGTGACAACATTTTTTACCCCAAAATCAGGACACAGTGTCTGACAGGTACAGTTATACCTGTGGAAATGATGAAACAGGATATTTAAATTCAAGAGTGCCCTAGAAAATCTGAGATATATTTCAGCCTAAAGTTATCTGACCGGCTGGGTGCAAAAGGAATTGAGAGAGAAAAGTAAAATATGGATTCATTCATCTTTTAAAAAAGTGATTAAAATAACCTCAAATCACATAAAGAATTTTTTTGTTGTTGTTGTTAAAGGTTTTGTTTTATTTATTTGTCAGAGAGAGAGAGCGGGCGAGCGAGCAGAGGCAGACAGAGAGGCAGGCAGAGGGAGAAGCAGGCTCCCTGCCAAGCAAGGAGCCCGACGTGGGACTCGATCCCAGGACACCGGGATCATGACCTGAGCTGAAGGCAGCCGCTCAACCAACCGAGCCACCCAGGCGTCCCTCACATAAAGAATTTTTAACTTTGATCTCAGAGTGCTGAAAACTATTTTATTATATTACCAAGTGATTTGTATTATTTATTTATATTTCATATGCACCTTTAACTATAAAGATAGGATGAAAAAATGAAACAAAATTTATTGTTGAGGGGGTGTATATATGCAATACCAGGAACTTTTAACTAACTTTTCTATTAGGATTCAAATCAGATTCATGATAATGGAAATAATGAGAGCTGCTATTAAAAACTGAGTGCATTCTATGCGTTAAGCACTGGTAGGTGAGATAACATACGTATTAAGCCTCCTTCACAACTTGTCTCATCTAATTCTCTCAATAGTCCATGGGGTAGGCATATTAATCCACTTGATGAATGAAAAAAATTAAGCCCAGAGTCACATGGCTAGAAAAGACACAGATCAGGAGTCAAACATACAGTGGTAAATGGGAAATCAGAGTTCACCAGAACATCACTTAAGTGAAACTGCCCTCCACATTTTTCTACTTGACAGACTTGGAAACAAGCCAACCATTTCCAATTTCAATTCCCAGAATGTCAGCCATAGTTACACCCGTTTCCCTTCCACATTAGAAAGAACCATCAGAGAAGCAAATAAATGGGAATGAAGGGAGTAACTAGGAAACAGATTTGGACTATGGGACATTTTCATTTTCAGTGATGAGGATTTTATTTAAGTGTGGTCCAAATATAAGAAATAAGAAGATTTTATATTCAGTAGAGATGTGCTATGGATTGGCATCTGTATATATGATGGAGATTTTTTTTAATGAAAAAGAAACTGTAACTATTAAAAAGGGCTATACAATTTTGTTTTTATTTTTGTGAGAACCTACTTTACTTTATTTATATACCATACCCCAAAAATATACATAATTATATTAGCAGCAGTATGTGATTGCTTTTTGACAAAGGACAATTTTACTGATTAAAAACCAGGCTGCTGTACTTAAATGTGTAGCAGTTTCCATGGAAACAATTTTACTTTGACTCAGAGCATATCTTGTTTTAGGGAGACTGGTCTGTTGTTATGGCAATAGGAACTTGAGCATTTTTCCCAAAAGAAGACTAACACAGGATAGATAGATAACAGGGTTGCCAGTTATGAAGCATATAAAAATATGAGTGTGTTTACCTTAGCTTACAGAAATCATAGCTGATAAAGATAGTAGACACCATTTTAGTCTTGTTATAAAAATCTCTTGTTCCATGTGCCCCTCTTGCTTTATTTTTAACTATAATATATAATAATAATGCCATATTATCCTCAAAAGTTTGTTCATTGAAGGCAACAAATTCACCTTGTCATTTCTTTCTTTTTAATTTTTTTTAAAGATTTTATTTATTTGAGAGGGAGAGAGAGAGAGGGAATGAGACCAAAGAGGTCAGCGGGAGAAGCAGACTTCCTGCTGTGTAGGGAGCCCGATGCGGGACTCGATCCCAGGACTCCAGGATCATGACCTGAGCCGAAGGCAGTTACCCAACCAATTGAGCCATCCAGGCGCCCCTCACCTTGTCATTTCTATAGGAACTATAAATGCTGTCTCATTAAAACAGTAATATAAACCAAAAAAGACCCATTAATATGAACTACACTTAAGATACTAGAAAAATCAGGAGCACCTGGGTGGCTCAGTCAGTTAAACGACTGACTCTTGATTTCGGCTCAGATAATGATCTGAAGTCCTGAGATTGAGCCCCAAGTCAGGCTCTTAGCTCAGAGGAGAGTAGGTTTGGGATTCTCTCTCTCCCTTTCTCTCTGCTCCTCCCCCTACTCACTCTCTTTCTCTTTCTCTGTCTAAAATAAAGAAATACTTATTTTTAAAAAGTACTAGAAGAATCATAATTTGTCATATGTTTCATGATATTATGGCAATGATGATGAGAATAGTAAAAATTTATAGGATATCTCCCATGTGTAGAATACTCTAAGACAGTTATAGTCACACATTAAAATTCTCATAATACCACTCTTTGGGTGAGGTACTATTAATATCTCTATTTTACAAAAAAACTGAAGCACAGAAGTTAATCAATTTATCCAAGGTCATACATCAAAGAAGTGCCAAAGCCAGGAACCAAACCTGTGAAGTTTATCCTCTTAACTACCTCCTTATGCTAGCTTTTCTTAATCGCTTCACATATTAGTTTATATTTTCTTATATTAATATTAAATCCCAAATTAAGTTTGAAATACTTTAAATTTACTTTTAAGTTTTATTTAAATACTAAATTATGTTTAGTATCTAAAGTTTTTCCAAGAATGAATATAAAATTCAGACAGCAATTGACCATATATGGAATTTAGCTGGACAAATAAAAATATAGTGACTCATCCTAAAAATGACCCTTTGATATTAGTGTATTTAATCTCAGAACTGATTAATATTTAAGTCATTTAGGGTTGTAAATGTGAAAGCCTTATTCAGAGTGAAAAGAGAAGGATTTCTTGAGGGATTATTCTGAATATATTTGTAAGTCTGAAATATATATGCAAATATGAAAATGGCAACTAAAGGATTTACTGTGATAGGTCTCTAATTAGAATTGCAAAATATTTCATTCCAGGGGCTTATGCCTTTCTTCATCAAAAATGTTCAGCCTTTTAAAACCAAAGCCATTTTTCCTACCAGTTTATATATTGCAGATGAATCATGAATTCATCTCATTTTAGTCTCTCAGGCAATGATTACATAAGTATTTCAATATCACAAAATGTTCATTCCACTTCGTGTTATTGAAAACACTTGCATTATTAAAAAAAGAAAACAACAAACTGGTTTCCCTGCTACTTTGTTTCAGTACAGGCAGTGAAGTTTTGATAAATAAGTGGTATCTAAAAAGATAATGGTTCACCTGATAAAGGTTATACACATAAAAATCATTGCAATAAATATTTTCTAAATGCAGGGATATTTAAAGTGTTCCCTTTTGAAACAGAAGTAGGACAAGAATGCTACTATTATCACTCCTACAGCGTTGCACTAAGACCTGAGCCAGCCAACTAACACAAGCAAGAGTGGTTAGCAGAGGGTTATCAGATGTTCCTTTTATATTAACACTCAAAACACTTAATACTTGATATTAAGATGTTCTTAAATAAAGAACACTGCAAACAGTAATTTGCTTAAATAGCAATGTGGGTTAGTAAAAATCCATTGCTCTAGCTAATGGCTTTTCCCTTGTCTGTGCTTTGGTGAACCTGCCAATGCACATGTCCTGTGCAGCCCAGACACTCCCACCTTCTTCACAGCCCAAATCCTACACCTTCATTCCCTGACTCAGCTTGCACCTCAATTATTAATTGTTCACACAATGCTTGTCCTCTACTTTCACTCTAATTTTTGGTCTCGCACTCTCACGTATGCTCAGATCTGACTCACTGATAAAATGTATCCAGCTATGACCTTGATGCTTCAAACTGCAGAGGAAAACGAGTTTACTTCTGGGCATGCTCATTTCCTGGTGATTCTGTAATCATTAGGTAGTTGGCAATATGGACTTGGACCTTAGAGAGAGGACAAATTTAGAGACACAGATAGGAATCATTCACAAATGTGTATGTGTGTGTGTGCTATGATATAATACAGTATGTAGTGTTCTAATACCATATGAATCATAATCACAATTTACTGATTACCAATGAACACACATACTGCTACATCAGCTTTGAAGGGAGGAACTATCTTCATTGAACAGATAATTGAAGTCTAGGGAGAAAAAAATAACCACCAAAGTGAGACAACTTGTCAATTAGTAAATGATGGAGTTGTTATATGAATACAAGTCTCATCCAAAAGCCTTGTTCCTTTCTCTATAACACAATAGATCTCAAAAAACTTTAAAATATTTTAGAATATTGTGGAAAAGGTGTTTTGCCTACCAAATTGATTATTACTTTGGAAACTATGTTTTTATCCTCCTTCATTTTCCACAAGACAAACATTACATTCTATAGTTTCATCAGTTTCAAGGGCTCCTAAGGCTTTTTCTTCATGCTTCATAATTTTCTTCGTCTCTTAGGTCATATTTGTTTATGCACATCAAATATTCCAAGCTTTTCTTAATGCTATTCCTGAAGGAAAAACAGTTTTGACATTGAATATGTTGGCTCTGTCTCCATCTTTTTTTCTATCCTTTTTTATCCTTTTTTTTTCTGTGTATACTTCTAATCTATCTATCATGTGTTTCAAATCACTTGTGGGCATTGAAAATGGAGAGAATGCACTGTGCATTAGTCATGTACATTTTCTTCTGCCTGATGCAGAATCTTTTTTACTTCATTTAAAAGGTATGATCCCTATTATGTCTAGGTTAACAGATCATTTTTTTCATCAAATATATTTGTTCCACAACAACCATTTCTGTGTATTATATTTGTTACAAAATCATATGCAATCGTCTTGGATTTTTTAAATCATCCCTTCATTCTTCCCACATTTATTTGAGCCTATTATGAGAAAGGACGTGATCTAGGGGTAGGATATAGGAGGCAGTGACAATCTGTGCTGTCAGGGAGTTTACGTCCTGGGAAAATAAAAAGAAAAATAACTAGAGCATATAGTAGCATAGAAGTACCATTATAGAGATAGCCAAAACTTATGTTTTCTGATTCTGCAGATCTTGGAAGTCCCTGTGCCACCATAACAATAAACAAAAAGCTAAATAGACTAAAAAGATCAACAGCTCTTCTAGAATATATAATAGAGGGGAGAACATAGGACAAACCAAATCCTGCAAGATTAGAAAGACAGACAGGGAATCACAGCATCCCAGGACAGAGACTCCACAGTAGAAACAGCCACTGAAAGCAATGTCAGGGTAGGAAAACTTAATGGTGGCTGATGAACTGTTGGATAAGTCAGAGATTTATCTTATAAAGAATTAGTATCATGTTGCTAGAGGGGAGGTGGGGGGGAAGGCTAAATAGGTAGTGGATATTAAGGAGGACCTTGTGAGGAGCACTGTCTGTTATATGAAAGTGATGAATCACTAAATTCTGCTCCTGAAACCAAGATTATACCATATGTTAATTAACTAGAATTTAAATAAAAACTTGAAACAAAAAAATAAATAATTTAATAATAACTTTTTTAAAAAATAGAAACTCCAGGGGTCCCTAATCATAGGGAGTCCTAACAATTTTGTTAATTTTACCTCCACGAGTTTAACCAAGTTTCAAGTAAATACGAGAGAAAAATTCCCTGGTGCTTCTGACAGAGGAAGAGGAGAGGGAGCCATTTTGAAAAACACAAGACATTTCATTCTTAATAAGGCCTACCCTCAGAAGAAACTAGTTAACCAAGCCTAGCCTATTAGGACATGGTCAGAAAACAACTAACCTGGTAGAAGGAAAATACTGAACTCCAGCCAACTACTGAGCCATCTGGTTCCACCTAACACAGAGAGATAAAAGCCTGAGAGATACCTGTGAAGTCCATAGTCCAGACACACAGACTCCCTGAGAACTAACCATAGGACTATAGGATGTTTTCCTCCCCACACACCTCACCACTACATTACTAGAGGCCTACTTATAGCAATTCTCTTATCAAGTACATCAAGAAAAAAAATGTCAGATATACCAGAAGGTAAAAAACAAACAAACAAACAAACAAAACCCCCACAAATTATAGAGATAAATAAGCATCAAAGTCAGATTCAGATATATCAGGGATACTAAATTATCAAAACAGTAATTTAAAATAATAATAATATGCTGAAGACTCTACAGGATAAAGTAGCAAGGTGGAAGAAGAGATGGTCAATGTAAGCAGAGATATTGAAATCCTAAGAAAGAACAAAAAAGAAATGTCAATAATCAAAAACACTGTAATAAAAATAAAGAGTGCCTTTGAAGGCCTTGTTAGAACACTGGACTCTTTTGAGTCTGAAGGTGTATCAATAGAAACTCCTGAAACTGGAAAAAGAAGGAGATAAAGACTTGGGAAAAAAAGTATCTGAGAACTGTAAGACAAATACAAAAGGCATCACATAAGCATGATTGTAGTTCCAGAATAAGAGAGAGGAAGGAACAGAAGAAATATTGAAAAATTTATGACAAAATTTCTCCAAAATGAAGTCAGACACCAATCCACAGACCCAGGAAGCCCAGAGAATACTGAGTAAGGCAATTATCAAAACTATACCTAGACATAGCACTTTCAAACTGCAGAAAAATCAAAGATAAAAACAGTAATGAAAGAAGTCAGAGATAAAAACAAAAAACAAAAAAAACAAACAAAAAGAACCTTACTTATGGAGGAGGAAAGACAACAATCACAGCCAGCTTTTCTTTGTGGAGATGAGAACAAGACAGCACTAGAGTGACTTAGAGTGTTGTGAGAGGGAAAAAACAACAACCCAGAATTCTGTATCCAGTGTAATTATCTTTTAATCATGAAAGGCAGGGGTGCCTGGGTGGCTCAGTCAGTTGATTTCAACTTAGGTCATGATCTCGGGATCCTAGGATTGAGCCCTGCATAGGTCTGAGCTCAGTATGGAGTCTGCTTGGCATTTTCTCTCCCTCTCTCTCTCTGCCCCTCCCCCTTCTCTCTTTCTCTCTCTCTTTTTCCCCCTTTCTCTCCAAAATAAATAAAATTAAAAATCTTTTTTAAAAACATGAAGGGGAAATAAGAAATTCCCAGAAAAACAAAAATTGAATTTGTTGCTAGTTGATCTGCTTTGCAAACAGTGTTAAGTTCTCTAGAGAAGGAAAATTGTACCGGTCAAAAATTCACATCTATAGAGTCAAGATGGCGGAGAAGTAGGAGGCTGAGACGACATCAGCCAGCAGGAGATCAGCTAGATAGCCTATCAAACCATTCCGAACACCTACGAATCCAACAGGAGATCGAAGAGAAGAAAAACAACAATTCTAGGAACAGAAAATCGACCACTTTCTGAAAGGTAGGACCAGCGGAGAAGTGAATCCAACACGACGGGAAGATAGACCCCAGGGGGAGGGGCCGGCTCCCGGCAAGCGGCGGAGCACAAAATCAGAACTTCTAAAAGTCGGCTCCATGGAGGGACATTGCTCCAGAAGCTAAACTGGGGTGAAGACCTTGTGGGGACAGCGTGGACTCAGGTCCCACGGGGTCACAGAAGGATCGGGGGTGTCTGAGTGTCGCAGAGCTCACAGGTATTAGAGCGGGGAAGTTGGCTGCGGAGACAGAGCCGAGACTTCCTAGTGCTCTGTGACACGGACCGGTGCTCTGTGGCACTGGCCGGTGCTCTGTGCGAGGCGTCCCCACAAGATCCGGGGAGACTCCGACCCGGGAGAGCTCAGGGATCTACGGGCTCCGGAGACTCCAGGTGGGACTCTGCCAGAGACAGAGACGCTTGATCACAGGCTGGGTGAGCTCGGAGCACTCCCAGAAGCCAGTGAGACGGGACTGCTTAGGCACGATTTTCTCTGAGCGCGGTCTGCAGGCGCGCGCGGTCTGCGGGTGCGCGCAGTGTCGGCGAGCCTGCGGGGTCTGCGGGCCTGCGGTGTCTGCTGGCGCGCGGTGTCTGTGAGCGGACGCGCGCGCGCACTCTCCGGCGCAAACGTGGGCGAGGGAGTCTGGAGGGATTAAACGCTTTTCGCGGGCCGGCAGTGTCTGCTGGCGCGCAGTGTCTGCGGGCCGACGCGCACGCGCACTCTCCGGCGCAAACGTGGGCGAGGGAGTCTGGAGGGATTAAACGCTTTTCCCTGAAGGCGCGCTGAAGACTGGGGCCCCTAGCCCTCGGCTCCTCTGAACCGGAGATTGGGAGGCCGCCATTGTCATTCCCGTCCTCCAGAACTCTACAGAAAGCGCGTTAAGGGAACAAAAGCTCCTGAAAGCAAACCTGAGAGGATTACTTAGCCCGGCCCCTGGTAAGGGCGGTGCAACTCCGCCTCGGGCAAAGACACCTGAGAATCACTACAACAGGCCCCTCCCCCAGAAGACCAAAGAAGTACAGCCAAGACCAAGTTCACTTAACAAGGAGAACAGCGGATTCCTATCTAGACAAAATGACAAGGCGGAAAAACTCACCACAAAAAAAAGAGCAGGAGACAGGACCGAAGGCTAGGGACCTAATCAATACAGACATTGGTAATATGTCAGATCTGGAATTCAGGATGACAATTCTCAAGGTTCTAGCCGGGCTCGAAAAAGGCATGGAAGATATTAGAGAAACCCTGTCAGGAGAAATAAAAACCCTTTCTGGAGAAATAAAAGAAATAAAGTCTAATCAAGTTGAAATAAAAAAAGCTATTAATGAGGTGCAATCAAAAATGGAGGCTCTTACTGCTAGGATAAATGAGGCAGAAGACAGAATTAGTGATATAGAAGACCAAATGGCAGGGAATAATGAAGCAGACCAAAAGAGAGACAATCAACTACTGGACCACGAGGGGAGAATTCGAGAGATAAGTGATGCCATAAGACGAAACAACATTAGAATAATTGGGATTCCAGAAGAAGAAGAAAGAGAAATAGGAGCAGAAGGTATACTGGAGAGGATTATTGTAGAGAATTTCCCTAATATAGCAAGGGGAACAAGCATCAAAATCCAGGAAGCCCAGAGAATACCTCTCAAAATCAATAGGAATCGACCCACACCCCGCCATCTAATAGTAAAATTTACAAGTCTTAGCGACAAAGAGAAAATCCTGAAAGCAGCACGGGACAAGAAGTCTGTAACGTACAATGGTAAAAATATTAGATTGGCAGGAGACTTATCCACAGAGACCTGGCAGGCCAGAAAGAACTGGCATGATATATTCAGAGCACTAAACGAGAAAAACATGCAGCCAAGAATACTTTATCCAGCTAGGTTATCATTAAAAATAGAAGGAGAGATTAAAAGCTTCCAGGACAAACAAAAACTGAAAGAGTTTGTAAACACCAAACCAGCTCTACAGGAAATATTGAAAGGGGTCCTCTAAGCAAAGAGAGACCCTAAAAGTATTCCCAGAAAGGAACAGAGACATTATACAGTAACAATCACCATACAGGCAATACAATGGCACTAAACTCATATCTCTCAATAGTTACCCTGAATGTAAATGGGCTAAATGCCCCAATCAAAAGACACAGGGTTTCAGAATGGATAAAAAAACAAAACCCATCCATATGCTGCCTACAAGAAACTCATCTTAGACCTGAAGACACCTCCAGATTGAAAGTGAGGGGGTGGAAAACAATTTACCATGCTAATGGACAACAGAAGAAAGCTGGGGTGGCAATCCTTATATCAGATCAATTAGATTTTAAGCCAAAGACTATAATAAGAGATGAGGAAGGACACTTCATCATACTCAAAGGGTCTGTCCAACAAGAAGATCTAACAATTTTAAATATCTATGCCCCTAACATGGGAGCAGCCAACTATATAAACCAATTAATAACAAAATCAAAGAAACACATTGACAAGAATACAATAATAGTTGGAGACTTTAATACACCCCTCACTGAAATGGACAGATCATCCAAGCAAAAGATCAACAAGGAAATAAAGGTCTTAAATGACACACTGGACGAGATGGACATCACAGATATATTCAGAACATTCTACCCTAAAGCAACAGAATACACATTCTTCTCTAGTGCCCATGGAACATTCTCCAGAATAGATCACATCCTGGGGCATAAATCAGGTCTCAACAGGTATCAAAAGATTGGGATCATTCCCTGCATATTTTCAGACCACAATGCTCTGAAGCTAGAACTCAATCACAAGAGGAAATGTGGAAAGAGCAGAAATACATGGAGACTCAACAGCATCCTTCTAAAAAATGAATGGGTCAACCAGGAAATTAAAGAAGAATTGAAAAAAAACATGGAAACAAATGATAATGAAAACACAACGGTCCAAAATCTGTGGGACACAGCAAAGGCAGTCCTGAGAGGAAAATATATAGCGATACAAGCCTATCTCAAGAAACAGGAAAGGTCTCAAATACACAACCTAACCCTACACCTCAAGGAACTCGAGAGAGAACAACAAAGAAAGCCTAAACCCAGCAGGAGAAGAGAAATAATAAAGATCAAAGCAGAAATCAATGAAATAGAAACCAAAAAAACAATAGAACAAATCAATGAAACTAGGAGCTGGTTCTTTGAAAGAATTAATAAGATTGATAAACCCCTGGCCAGACTTATCCAAAAGAAAAGAGAAAGGACCCAAATAAATAAAATCATGAATGAAAGAGGAGAGATCACAACCAACACCAAAGAAATACAAACAATCATAAGAACATATTATGAACAACTCTATGCCAACAAATTCGACAATCTGGAAGAAATGGATGCTTTCCTAGAGACATATAAACTGCCAAAACTGAACCAGGAAGAAATAGAAAACCTGAATAGGCCCATAACCAGTAAGGAGATTGAAACAGTCATCAAAAATCTCCCAACAAACAAAAGCCCAGGGCCAGATGGCTTCCCAGGGGAATTCTACCAAACATTTAAAGAAGAATTAATTCCTATTCTCCTGAAACTGTTCCAAAAAATAGAAATGGAAGGAAAACTTCCAAACTCATTTTATGAGGCCAACATCACCTTGATCCCCAAACCAGA
This sequence comes from Taxidea taxus jeffersonii, assembly GCA_003697995.1. NCBI lineage: Eukaryota > Metazoa > Chordata > Mammalia > Carnivora > Mustelidae > Taxidea > Taxidea taxus. The sequence continues at coordinate 73,182 of ML102645.1, forward strand.
CAAGGATCCCATCAAAAAAGAGAATTACAGACCAATATCCTTGATGAACATAGATGCGAAAATTCTCACCAAAATACTAGCCAATAGGATCCAACAGTACATTAAAAGGATTATTCACCACGACCAAGTGGGATTTATTCCAGGGCAGCAGGGTTGGTTCAACATCCGCAAATCAATCAATGTGATACAGTACATTAACAAAAGAAAGAACAAGAACCATATGATACTCTCAATAGATGCTGAAAAAGCATTTGATAAAGTGCAACATCCCTTCCTAATCAAAACTCTTCAAAGTGTAGGGATAGAAGGCACATACCTCAATATTATCAAAGCCATCTATGAAAAACCCACGGCGAGTATCATTCTCAATGGAGAAAAACTGAGAGCTTTTCCGTTAAGGTCAGGAACACGGCAGGGATGTCCACTATCACCACTGCTATTCAACATAGTACTAGAAGTCCTAGCCTCAGCAATCAGACAACAAAAAGAAATTAAAGGCATCCAAATCGGCAAAGAAGAAGTCAAACTATCGCTCTTTGCAGATGATATGATACTATATGTGGAAAACCCAAAAGGCTCCACTCCAAAACTGCGAGAGCTTGTACAGGAATTCAGTAAAGTGTCAGGATATAAAATCAATGCACAGAAATCAGTTGCATTTCTTTACACCAACAACAAGACAGAAGAAAGAGAAATTAAGGAGTCAATCCCATTTACAATTACACCCAAAACCATAAGATACCTAGGAATAAACCTAACGAAAGAGGCAAAGAATCTATACTCAGAGAACTATAAAGTACTCATGAAAGAAATTGAGGAAGACACAAAGAAATGGAAAAATGTTCCATGCTCATGGATTGGAAGAATAAATATTGTGAAAATGTCTATGCTACCTAAAGCTATCTACACATTTAATGCAATGCCTATCAAAATCCCATCCAATTTTTTCAAAGAAATGGAACAAATAATCCTAAAATTTATATGGAACCAGAAAAGACCTCGAATAGCCAAAGGAATATTGAAAAAGAAAACCAAAGTTGATGGCATCACAATTCCAGACTTCAAGCTCTACTACAAAGCTGTCATCATTAAGACAGTATGGTACTGGCACAAAAACAGACACATAGATCAATGGAACAGAATAGAGAGCCCAGAAATAGACCCTCAACTCTATGGTCAACTAATCTTCGACAAAGCAGGAAAGAACATCCAATGGAACAAGGATAGCCTCTTCAACAAATGGTGTTGGGAAAATTGGACAGCCACATGCAGAAAAATGAAATTGGACCATTTCCTTACACCACACACGAAAATAGACTCAAAATGGATGAAGGATCTCAACGTGAAAAAGGAATCCATCAAAATCCTTGAGGAGAACACAGGCAGCAACCTCTCCGACCTCAGCCGCAGCAACTTCTTCCTAGGAACAACGCCAAAGGCAAGGGAAGCAAGGGAAAAAATGAACTATTGGGACTTCATCAAGATCAAAAGCTTTTGCACAGCAAAGGAAACAGTCAACAAAACCAAAAGACAACTGACAGAGTGGGAAAAGATATTTGCAAATGACATATCAGATAAAGGGCTAGTATCTAAAATCTACAAAGAGCTTATCAAACTCAACACCCAAAGAACAAATAATCCAATCAAGAAATGGGCAGAGGACATGAACAGACATTTCTGCAAAGAAGACATCCAGATGGCCAACAGACACATGAAAAAGTGCTCCATATCACTGGGCATCAGGGAAATACAAATCAAAACCACAATGAGATACCACCTCACACCAGTCAGAATGGCTAAAATGAACAAGTCACGAAATGACAGATGCTGGCGAGGATGCGGAGAAAGGGGAACCCTGCTACACTGTTGGTGGGAATGCAAGCTGGTGCAACCACTCTGGAAAACAGTATGGAGGTTCCTCAAAAAATTGAAAATAGAGCTACCTTATGACCTAGCAATTGCACTACTGGGTATCTATCCTAAAGATACAAACGTAGTGATCCAAAGGGGCACGTGTACCCGAATGTTTATAGCAGCAATGTCCACAATAGCCAAGTTATGGAAAGAACCTAGATGCCCATCAACAGATGAATGGATAAAGAAGAGGTGGTATATATATACGATGGAATACTATGCAGCCATCAAAAGAAATGAAATCTTACCATTTGCGATGACATGGATGGAACTAGAGCGTATTATGCTTAGCGAAATAAGTCAACTGGAGAAAGACAACTACCACATGATCTCCTTGATATGAGGAAGTGGAGATGCAACGGGGGTGGGAGTTAAGGTGGTAGGAAAAGTAAAAATGAAAGAAGATGGGATCGGGAGGGAGAAAAACCAAAAGAGACTCTTAATGTCATAAAAAAAACTGAGGGGGGTGGGGGGAAGAGGGGTTGGGTGAGGGTGGTGGGGTTACATCATATGTTTAAATAAAGCTTAAATAAAGTAAAAAAAAATATGCAATAAAAAAAAAATTCACATCTATATAAAGAAAGGAAGAGCATTTGAGAAAAAATGAGTGAAGATAAAATGCAAAATTTTATTCTTTTACTCTTAACTGATCTAACAGAAAACAATTTGCCCAAAATAGTAATAGCAACAATATATTCAATGATATATATTTATGGATATATGTATGCATATGTATAAGTGAAAATAAATGGCAGCAATGATACAAAATGAAGAGAGAAATCAGAGTTATTTTGTTATCAAGTATTAACACTTAGTATAGTTTTATTTATGGTAACATTTGATACAGTCTTGCTTGAAATTGGACTTGTGGATTCCTTATATATGTGTATTACAAACTCTAAGGCAACCTGAATTCTAAAAAGAATTATAACTGATATGCTAAGAAAGTAAAGAAAATGGAATTGTACAAAACACTCAATGAAAATCACAATAAAATAAATCAGGAAAAGAGTGTAAGACAAAAATAGAGTCAAAGGACAAAGGCAACAAATAGAAAACCAGCAGCAAACACAGCAGATGTTAATCCAACCATATCAATAATTACTTTGAATGTCAATGTTCTAAATATGCCAATTAAAATACAAGGACTATCATAGTGGATCAAAAAGCAAGACCCAATTATATGCCTACCATAAGAAACCCATTTTAAATATAAAGAGGCATATGGACTAAAAGGAAATGGATGGAGAAAAATGTGCCATGCTAACAGTCAAAAGAAAGCAGGAGTGGCTCTATAAATTTCAGACAGAGGAGAATTCAAAGAAAGAGAAGTTATTAGTTATAAAGTAGGGCATTACATGATGATAAAGAGATCAAAACAAAAGGAAATGAAGTTATTCAAATTGACAAAAATAAGTCAAACTGTCTCTCTTCACAGAATACATGATACTTTATATGGAAAACCCAAAAGATTCCACCCCCAAACTACTTGAGCTCCTACCATAATTCAGTAATGTGGCAGGATACAAAATCAGACAGAAATCAGTTGCTTTCTTATACACTAACAGTGAAAATATAGAAAGGGAAATTAGAATTAATTCCAATTACTATAGCACCAAGAACTCTAAGATACCTTGGAATAAACCTAACCAAAGAGGTAAAGGATCTGTACTCAAGTAACTACAGAACACTCATGAAAGAAATTGAAGAAGACAAAAAGATGGAAAAACATTCCATGCTCATGGATCTGAAGAATAAACATTGTTAAAATATCTATACTGCCCAGAGCGATCTACACTTTCAATGCCATCCTGAACAAAATTCCACCAGCATATTTCAAAGTGCTGGAACAAATGATCCTAAAATTTGTATGGAACCATAAAAGCCCCCAAGTTGCTAAGGAAATGTTGAAAAAGAAAAACAAAACTGGGGGCATAACATCGCCTGATTTCAAGATTTACTACAAAGCTATGATCACCAAGACAGCATGATACTGGCACAAGAAGAGACACATAGACCAGTGGAACAAAGTAGAGAGCCCAGATATGGACCCTCAACTCTGTGCTCAAATAATATTCAACACAGCAGGGAAAAATATACAGTGGGAAAAAGACAGTCTCTTCAATAAATGGTGCTTGGAAAATTGGACAGCTATGCTTAGAAGAATGAAACTTGGCCATTCTCTTATACCATACACAAAGAGAAACTTAAAATTGATAAAAGACCTCAACATGAGGCAGGAATCTATCAAAATCCTGGAGGAGAACATAGGCAGTAACCTCTTTGATATTGGTCACAGCAACTTCTTTCAAGGCATGTCCCCAAAGGCAAAGGAAACAAAAGTGAAAATGAACTTTTGGGACTTCATCAAGATCAAAATCTTCTGCACAGCAAAGGAAACAGTCAACAAAACAAAGAGGCAACCCACAGAATGGGAGAAGATATTTACAAATGACACTACAGACAAAGAGCTGATATCCAAGATTTATAAAGAACTCCTCAGGGGTGCCTGGGTGGCTCAGTGGGTTAAAGCCTCTGCCTTTGGCTCAGGTCATGATCCCAGGGTCCTGGGATGGAGCCCTGCATCAGGCTCTCTGCTCAGCAGGGAGTCTGCTTCCTCCTCTCCCTCTGCCTGCCTCTCTGCCTATTTGTGATCTCTGTCTGTCAAATAAATAATAAAATATTTTTTAAAAAAATAATTCCTCAAACTCAACACTCAAAAAAAAAAAGACAATCATGTCCAAAAATGGGCAAAAGACATGAACAGACATTTCTACAAAGAAGACATAAATGGCTAACAGTCACACATGAAAAAATGTTCATCATCATTAGCAATCAGGGGGATTCAAATCAAAATCACATTGAGATACCACCTTATACCAGTTAGAATGGCCAAAATTAACAAGACAGTAAACCACAAGTGTTGGAGAGGATGTGGAGAAAGAGGAACCCTCTTACATTATTGGTGGAAATAAGTTGGTCAACCATTTTTGGAAACAGTGTGGAGATTCCTTAAGAAATTAAAAATGGAACTACCCTATGACCCTGCAATTACACTAGTGGGTATTTGCCCTAAAGATACAGATGCAGGGAAAAGAAGGGCCATATGTACCCCAATGTTCATAGCAGCAATGGCCATAGTCACCAAACTGTGGAAAGAGCCAGGATACCCTTCAACAGATGAATGGATAAAGAAGATATGGTCCATATATACAATGGAGTATTATGCCTCCATCAGAAAGGATGAATACCCAACTTTTGTATCCACGTGGACTGGACTGGAGGAGATTATGCTGAGTGAAATAAGTCAAACAGAGTCAATTATCATATGGTTTCACTTACTTGTGGAGCATAAGGAACAACAAGGAGGACACTAGGAGATGGAGAGGAGAGGTGAGTTGGGGGAAATTGGAGGGGGAGACAAACCATGAAAAACTGTGGACTCTGAGAAACAAGCTGGGGATTTTGGAGGGGAGAGAGTTGGGGAGTTAGGTGAGCCTGGTGGTGGGTATTAAGGAGGGCACATATTGCATGGGCCACTGGGTGTGGTGCATAAACAATGAATGTTGAAACAATGAAAAAATTAAATTAAATTAAAAAATGATAAAGAAATCAGTTCTCCAAGAAGATATAACAATCCTCAACATGAATTCACCTCACAATGGAGCATGAAACTACATAAGGCAAGAACTGATAGAACTCTAAGTTAAAACAGATGAATCTACTGTCATAAATGAAGTCTTCAACACCCACCCCTCAGAAAGTGATAGATCCAGCAAGTAGAAAATCAAGAAGGACATAGTTGAAGTCAACAACACCATTAATTAACTGAATATAATGGGGCTGTATAGACTGCTTCATCCAATGACAGCAGAAAATATATTCTTCTAAAACTCACATGGAACTTTCACAAAAATAGACCACATTCTAGACCATAACATGTAATTTAAGTGATTTAAAATAATAGAAAGCATAGATAAATCCAGAGTTCTAAAGGAGGACAAATATAAGTCAGTTACTCAGCTAAGAAAGGAATATAAACCTGGAGATGGAGCTTAATTTTTTTTTTTTAGAATTTTATTCTATTTTATTATTACTTTTTTTAGTAAGCTATGCTCCCAATCTGGAGCATCAATTCATAACCCCAAGATCAAAAGTTGTCTTCTCTACTGACTGAGCCAGCCAGGTACCCCTTAGACTGAGTCATTTTTTAAAAGATAAGGATTTCACAAGATAGAGAAGATGAGGACTTTTGTGGGGAGGGAATTGTATGTATAAAAGCACAGAAGCATGACAGCATGGAACATTTGGGGAACCAGTCAGTACTCAAGGAGGCTATGAAGCAATGATAAGAGACAATAAACAAAAGAAGTAGGGCCTAGATCAGGAAGTAAACTGTGTACCTGGTGGGTAGTGAAACAAGCCAGATGAAGTAGGAATGTGTAATTTTAGACTGACATCTCTTTTAGAAGCTTTCTGGTAAGGGAGCAAGAAAGAGGATAATGATTAGGTAGGTATATTAGGTCAATAATTTTGTGAGTTTATGTGTGTGTGTGTGTGTGTGTGTGTGTGTGTGTGTGTGTGTGTGTGTG
>ML102645.1:79697-121700 GCA_003697995.1 Taxidea taxus jeffersonii
GTGTGTGTGTGTGTGTGTGTGTGTGTGTGTGTGTGTGTGTGTGTGTGTGTGTGTGTTTTGCTTCTTCTGGATAGGAAAAGTTTAAATCTTTCCCTTTATCAAAAGGGAGGGGGCACCTGAGTGGTTCAGTCAGTGAAGCAGCTGCCTTGGGCTCAGGTTATGATCTCAGGGTCCTAGAATCAAGCCCCACATTGAGCTTCCTGCTCACCAAGGAGTCTGCCTCTCCTCTCGCTGGTGCTCACTTTCTCTCTCTCTCATGATCACTCCCCCTCTCTTTATCAAATTAATAAATAAAATCTTAAAAAAAAAAGAGGAGAAAAGTGTGGGTTAAAGAATATTGCTTCTACTACTGGGAGAGAATGAGATTGACATTATGGTGACAGAGACATCCCTTCCACCTCAGAGTAGGATTGGTATGGACAAAAAGGTTGAAGTTGGCGCCTGATACTTCTCTGTAAACAAAAGAGAGTCACTCAAATATTGGATTATCAGTATTAGATTATCTGATATTGCAGGCAGATATTAGATTATCTCTTCTAATAGCATAATGCAATAAAAATCAGTACATATACATCTTTAAGCAACTCACAGTTTCAAGTTTTGTTTTGTTTTTCAAAGATTTTATTTATTTATTTGACAGACAAGAGATCACAAGTAGGCAGAGAGGCAGGCAGAGAGAGAGGAAGAAGAAGGCTCCCCACCAAGCAGAGAGCCCGATGCGGGGCTCAATCCCAGGACCCTGGGATCATGACCTGAACTAAAGACAGAGGGTTTAAACCACTGAGCCACCCAGGTGCCCCCACAGTTTCAAGTTTTAAATTCATTTATATTAGATGATTCACACTTTACTATCATTTATTATGATTTATCAAGAACTAATAAATTCTTGACTTTATGCTGGAGATGACTTTTTACTCAGATTTTAACCAGCAGCAGAAGACAGAGAACAGGATGTTTTGCTCATCACTATATCACTATGTACCTGAAACATAGTGGTCACTCTGTAGACATTGTCAATGAATGAATTCATGAGCAATAACATTATTGAGAGAGATTCCTTATTCCCCATTCCCATTTAGCATAAGACCCTTGCTGTCTCTCCTCTCTCTTGCTCTTTCCTTTCTGGAGGAAAAGTGTCTTAATTTTATGAAAGAGATTTGAAGGACAAACCTAGCATGCAATGTCCAGTCCCTTTCTTATTCCTTTTCCACAGCAAACAGCTGTGGTACAACTCAGGCTACGAAGTGGGCAGATCTTTCTAGCTCTGGAGTTGTAAACAAGTAAGTCCCTATTCATGAATTTCAGCTTTATCAGAAAGCTGATAAATTTTTGTCTATATTTGTCAATTCTTTACCCTATTTTTCATTTGATTCAGAACTTGAATGAGGAAGCTGGTTTATTTATTGACTTCTTTCAAAGTCTGCCACACATATAGTTCAGCAAGCAATTAGAGAGCAGCTTTGTTTCAGTGAGTTCATAGAGAAATATCAATTTCTTAATTAGGATCTAAAGTAAAGTCTTTGACAGTCAGGTCTGTCCCTCACTTGCTATCTGACCTTAAAAAAAATCACTTATGCTTTCCATGCCTAAGTTTCCTCAATTCTAATATGAAAATTATCCCTCCCCTATGCACTTCACTTAAATGATAAAGACATTAATGTGAGGTTTGACGTGTGCCACCTCCCAATCATTATACTACCTCCTTCTTCCTAAAGATCACCAGTAACCAGACTACCAGCACCAGAAATTATTCTGACAGGTTTTGGATTTTATATAAGTGGAATAATAAAGAAAGAGACAGAGAGAGAGGTCTGAATTTTAAAAAATAAGGGAGCAACTTGCAAAAAATTTTAAAAACTAAAATGTTTATAAATAATTTTTGAATATGATGAAGCACTATCTAACTATAAGGCATTTTTATTATATTGGCTGGTATATGTGCTCCATCCCAGCTGGCACTATGTTAGGTAGGACCAGAACCTTGATGCTATTCACCTTTATCATAACAATGACCTCCACAGAAGTCTTTCTGTCCCTCTAGGACTATTCCTGTCCCTTAGTGGTCCTCAAACTCAGTGAGAAGTAGAGAGAATCATTAAGGGAGAAAGGTTTATCCTCAGAAGTGGAGACTGAGACAAAATTTGTGTTCAGGTTGTTTATTTGATAGGAACTCCCCAGAGGGCAGAAGTAAGGGAAGGAAAAGACTAATGCAGAGTCATTGTCAAGGTGATCACTGGCCACAGGGAGCTGGATCCATCTGGAACTACCGCAAAGACTACAGAACACTCAAAATCGACCTCCTTAGGATCAGTGGGAAGACAAGTGGATCCATATACTGCTATTCTTGAGAATTGCCCTCAGGAATGTTAGCTCCTCCACACTACAGAAAACAAAGGCCTGTGAGCCTGGAGCTGAGACACTGGCAGCACAAAGTGACTGGAATCCCTCATGATACTGCCTGTGGTGACGGGAGCTGAACGCAGAGGTGAAGCCAAGAGGGCATGAGACAGAGCAGCAGTCAAACTGGGCAGAGGGACTTTAAATGCTATTTTTATTCTGTGGATATCATGAAACATTTAGAGATTTATTTCAGCACATAAACTGGGGAATTTTTCATAACAGAAACCACAGTTTTTTAGATCATAAAGTATAAAAACACATCCACAGGCAGTATGCTTGCAAAAACTAAAGTTAAAAAGAAGCATGGAGGGCTGTTTCAATTTCTATAGTTATTCATTTTTGTCAAATCAACATCACTTATTATATTTGTTTTTGTTGGTGGTGGTACTTGTAGGCAAATAAAAGATTTTTAAATGAAAATACAGGTGAAAATCTTACAGTTGAGGAAACTACCAATTTTCCTGCTAGTTAAACCACTGTTACTTGATGTGAGCAGCTTTGACTACACCAATATTCTTCAGGCATATAGATGGAGATTCATTAATCCAGTCTACTTTGCTGCCACATTGATTTTTCTAAAACTCTAATCTGAACAAGTGACTTTTCTCCTTAAAATCCTGAGGCTTCATGTCTTATAGCTCGCAGTTCCCTAAATGCCCCATCCTTGTTCCTGCCACTTTGCTTCAGTACGCATCAGCCCTTTCCTGCAATGCCCACCACCCCTCTGACTGAAGTCTCCATTCATCCTGTAAGCCCAGCACAAGCCTCCCCAGATCCCTGGAGGTGGGTGTTCCTTCCTGGGGTTTGCATACATCCTTTGCCAATAGTGCATTTATTTTTCAAAATTGTGGCTGGATAACACTTTGAATATTAACTGAATTCTAACTCCATCTCCAAATATGCATGCACACTCTGGTCGGGAGTTATGCCATTCATGTAGTAGCAGCTGTCTAGCCTACCAATCTATCTCTGTTCACCAGTCCAGGGGAAAGGATATGAAATACCAAGCTTTCAACTTGTGTCTAAAATACAATCTTCCTTTAATGCCCTTTGAACTAAAAAATTATTAGGGATGCAGTACCATCTCCTTAAAATATGTCACTCACTATAATAAAAGCATGATTTTGAATTGAGAACATTGTTGTGGCCATTGATTCTTAAGAGAAACTAACAAAAAGTGAAATTTCAAATTAGCAAACTGGGACTGTAACTGTGGCAGATGGTTTGGGGGGAATGGAATGCAGGCTCACATGCTGTTTGTAATAGAAGGCAGCCTAAAAGTATTTTGGTTTATAAACTTTGTGTTCTCTTTCTTTATTCACCTATTGCAAGCTTTCTCTTAATGTTCTCTCTGTAAAGCACTACCATTAAATATTCATTGAGAAAGCTGGGGAGACATAAAGGCAAGGAGAAGGAAAGAAAGAAGGGAATGAAAGATAGAAAAATGGAAGAACAATAATGGTTTATAGGCTTTCTGAGACATAGGAGAAAACTTGAATATTCAGTCAGCAGGAATAGCATGGGAAATGTTATCTTACCTGGAGAGGAGATCATGGCAACCAATACAAAAGCAAACAATTGTAGTTAGAAACCAAAACAGTAAGCTAAAATGACTTGAAATTCAAATACCGGTATTTATATTTGATCTGATCATTACCAAATATCTGATAGCCAAGTGCTATGATACCTTGAATCACTATGATGACTACACACTGTAGGTTGTGGCAAAATAGAGTTTTGAAGATATAAATCCTAAAAGTGAGGAATGCATCTAAAATAGGGTAATAATCCATCATGAACTAACAGGAATTTCACTAAATGATATAAAAGAGAAGTGTATGAAAAATGCCTGCTGGAAAAGTTACAGAATGTGTTATTGGAAAGTTAAGACTTTGTTGTACAATGGGCAAAAATTGATTTGGGAAATCCCAGCAAAGATGGGATTATAACTGCATGAGCAAACAAAAGAAGAGGATGTAGATGAAGACCCCGAGATAACTACCCATTTTATGGATGCTGATTTTTCAGAATTTTCATTTGGGAGTGATGTGGACACAGAGAAAGATTATGATCCAAACTGAGGATGATATACACTAAGGCCACATAGAAGGCAAAAAAGGAATTTAATTGATAGGTTCACCCTTCACAGGAATGTTGTAATTATTTATTTTCCAAGGATAACCATTATTTTCACTTGAGGAAAAGATAGTTTTTAAAAAAAGAAAGTTTTCAAAATGTATATTCTAACTATAAGATATCATCCACATACAGTTAGTCAAACTCAGGAAAGATTTATAATGGAGACATTTACAATGGCAAACAACAGGCAGTGATTTTTCCCTCCTAACTATTGCAGAAAATTCTATCACAACTGACATGTTGATGCAATGTGAGTCAAGCTGGGTCAACAAAGATGCTTGATTTCACAGAAAATTAGTTCTCTTTTTTCCTATTCATGACATCCAGGACTGTTTGAAGAAAGGGGCGTCCAACAGTATCAGATGCTCTCCATTATCTCTTGCGTTTGTGGGATGTTAGCATATGGTATAGCATTTGGGTACCAGTCTCTGCAATGGGGGGTAGTAGACCGGCTGAAACATGCAGTGTTTGTAAATGTCAGGTTGGAAGGTTTCTTTTTCCTAAAATCCTAAGGGAGTTATCTCCTTGACAGATAATAATACATGACTAACAGGCTACATCCTTCAGACAACTTTGCTTGTCAACCCCAACCTATGAAATACTGAGTTGGAAGTGTGAGAGGTGTGTTAAAATGGAAACTTACGAAGTATGTTCCCTCCCCTCCCCCCGGCCTCATCCTACACCTTGAAGTCTTGGAAAGCCACCGCATGGCTTATTGGAAGGTGGACCCAGGTGGCTGGGCTGCCAAGTTGTTGGGTTTATTTCTATGGAGTCTAAAGCAATAAAATGAGTTAAAACAAATAACTCAAAAATTTGAACAATATTCATACATCTGATTGTCCAACACTGGGTTCAGTACAGAACCACCATAGATCTGATGGATTTTTTTCTGCCTACATTTCCCCACTTCTTGAATATTGTCTGAGGCAAACCTAATCCAGGGTCACCCAGAATACTACACACTCAACAAAACACAGACTGCTTCTTCTCAGCAGTCTTGAATGTTTGTTGCAGGAATAACCCTGGCTTGCAAATATTTCTCATGCTGTGCAGCTGACAAGCCAAAAGATCTTGTAAATATCTGGTCTAGATCCCCTGCCTCTAGTACAAGAGGAACTTTGCCCAGTGCCTCTGCAGGCACCTGAATATTAAACTTTTCCCTCTAAAACCATTTGTGGATTAGTCACCATAGAAAACTGAACTTAATTCTTTTCCTAAAAAACTTTGCCAATTTATCCTTCACAGAACATCACTTCAGCCATTTACAGATGTCCCTTCGGATGCCAGGTCAATATCAGGCTTTTTTGTAGAACCATCAGTGAGCAAAGCCCAGGCAGGGCATTCTCCTTAAACCTGTCTCAAACTTCCTTATTAAAGCAGCCTCATCACAGAACTGTGAAGGTCTTGGCAACAGCTTCATCACAATGCCGCTGTATATGGAGGAACTCCTGAGCAAAACACAAGATTGAAAAAGGTAATTCCTCTTTTCTCTCTTTCCAGCTGATATTTATAAAGGCCCACACATAACAAATTAAACTTCATTTTATGAATTTGGTTTTCAAATGTCTCCATAGAGTGCTGGCTTTAAAAATGAAGCAATGATCTGTGAGCATGAGTCACTCCACAGTACTCATGAGGTTTAGTCATTTGTGAAAAAACTCACATTTATAACATAAGGAAGCAGATTTGAACTTTTAAAAAGGTAACATAGAGGAAAATCTTTATGAAAGCTTTACTTTTACCACCTAAATTAGATGTGCCTCATATAGTTCAATAATGTTGCTGTCCTGTTTAAGCAAAGCAGTAGACTTCAAGTTTTTTGTTTTCATCTTTTCCTCCCAGTAAGGATGATTGACTTGTGCATAGACAGAAATATTCTCTTGCTCAAACTCCAGATTAATGGAAAACTCCAATTTTATCCAGGTACATTTTGCTGTTGTTATATATCTGTCTAAGCTTGGGTCACTTGTCTACTATGTAAGGTCACTCAGGTGAGAGAGTGAGAGGAGACTGAAATCCAGTTTATGTTCTGCATGGGTCAGCAAGAGTCACCTTTTCAAAACCAAATGGATCCTAATAGGTTAGCAGCTGCCCTAAATCTAAAACAATGTTTGCAACCTATAATGGTTAAGGACCCAGGAGGGTGAGTTGGAACAGAAACAAAATGTGTGGGCTGAGGAAGGGGAATGGGTGGCACAGAGAGGCTTCCAAAAGAAGCAGTAGCTTCCCTGCTCCCACCAGTTGGTCTTTTGTGGGGCATATGTGTATGAGCTCAGACAGTTTTGGCTTTTTTTTTAAAGTAATCTCTCTACCCAATGTGGGACTCACTCACAACCCCAAGATCAAGATTTGGGTGCTGTACCACTGGACACCACAGAGCTGCTGCTTTTTAAATAAAAATTATAAATTGAGATATTCCTGTTGTGTCTTAGCAATAATAAACATTTAGAAATGAGGTCCTAAGGAGACATCAGAAATTTTGATATTACCTGCAGGCCACGAATTAGCAAACTGAGTTATGGTTAGGGATGCACATGGGCATGCAGTCTCTAAGAATACAACTTTAAAACTCATACAGGGATGGAACACACAGCTTTGTTTGCCTTTAAAGTCATGATGCTCTACACAACTCTCAACTCCACATATTTTATGGCATTCAGAACAATTTTCAAAAGAGGAAAAACATTTATGGCTCTTTGGCTTGTCTTTTCTGAGTGTTAGAGATAAAAACAAATTAAAGGTGTCTTTTTCCATAGACCACACATTACAAATTTTCAGGGAAGCTGTAGTCATTTTGACAAAATGCAGGAACTTACTCACTCCAGTATAATTTGTAACTGGCTCTGTAGACCAACAAGGCTCAGAGAGGATATCTTTACTTTAGAGCTATAGAATTCCTGAGCCTGGCATGTCTGAAAGGGAGAGACCAATATAATATTTTGATGTAAGTTGTCTTTAATTCTGAAACGTGTCATTTTTCAACAAGCCTTGAAGTTTATTAACAGAATGAAAAACAGGCATAAACCCATAATTTTACAGGGTTCACATACTCAAAATGGTTTCCTACCAAATTGTTTGCAGAGAATTATTTATTAAAGAAGTTGTTTTTTCTCTAGCACTAAAAAAGAAGAGTTCCTGAACAAGCAAACAAAAATATACAGGAGAAAAAATAAGAACGTTTGTATTCCTTACTTTTGAGCTCTCCATTTTCTCAAAAACTGATTACTTCAACAATAAAATTATGGAGCTATTGAGTTGCTGTAGAATATGCATATGCTGTAGGTAAAATGTAGAATAAGCATGATAGGTGAATTCTGAACGGTATGACATTATATAATATGATACATGTCTCTCCATTATCAGACATAGAGTAAAACTAAAACACAGTGGATCCCTATCTTTATTTTAAAATATATATATTTACATTTAAATTACTATAAAACACTAAATCTCTACAAGCTGTTACCTGTAATGTTGACTGAGGATTTACAGAGCCAGTAAGAGCATACACTGAAACGGGAAGCAATCCTTAACTACCTGACTTCCTTCCTGATTCCCATATTTTGATTGCAGTCTTTTTAACACTACAGGCTAAATAAGTATACATGACATTAGCAAATTGACTGTCTACAACCAACCGTGAATCAAGGCTTGAGGTAGGGGACTTTAGAATGAGAACTTATCTGGCAAGTTTCCTTCCCTCTCTTCCTTCTTCCCTCCTTCCTTCAGTGAGATTTGTTCTTAGTTTATTTCAATTTTATCAGAGCTCTACAAAGGAAAGCCTACTGATCTCCACACAGTGAATAAGACACCGAACCCCTGACAGACAGGGTAGTATGCACACTTGTATCCACAATGGCACAATGGTATAAATGGTAAGCAAGAGTGAATAACCAAATTAAAAAAATGCAGCTGTATTTTAATTAGTGCAGAAAGTGACATTTCCTTCTGCAGACATATTGTCTCACTTCCATTGCTATAGTACTTTTATTGTTAACATTAGTACACACTTTAATTTCTATCTCTCTCTAGGACTCAGTAGCTTCAATTATTACGTATTTTTGATGCGTTTTGTAAATCTGAGGTCATTTTTATCCACTTCAAAATGGCCATGTTTCCTCAAACCCCATGGTAGTGAAGAATAAATATAATGTAATCTTAAAAACTTTATGTTCTCAGAGTTCAAAATAAATATTTGTATATTTCTTAATTTGATATTAATGCCAGTAGTGGTGGGGGAAAGTGATTATGAAAATGTCCTTTTCACAAAATCATTTCACTGTAGTAAACTATGAATAAAAACCTATTACTGTTTCTCGTTTTGGAACATGAAGCCTAATGTGCAACTAGAGTGAAATTGGAATGTTTTGCTAATGTACAATAGAAAATAAAAGTGCCCCTTATTATAGTAATGAGAAAGACAACTGCATCTCCCTAAACAATAATGCATTGCTGACTATTTCCCATGTATACAGTTCCTCAAACATATTTCTGGTGGATGTAATATTTGTCATCCTATCCCTAAGATGTCCTACCTTGAAAAAAGTAAAAGTGTTCTTTCAAGGGCACTTGGGTAGCTCAGTCAGTTAGGCATCTGCCTTTGGCCCAGGACATGATCCCAGAATCCTGGGATCGAGTTCCACATCAGGGTCCTTGATCAGCTGGGAGCCTGCTTCTCCCTCTGCCTGCTGCTCCCCCTTTCTGTGTGTCCTCTCTCTCTCTCTCTCTACCAAATAAACAAATAAAATCTTTTAAAAAAAGTATTCTTTCAAATTTCAGAGAAGGGAGGGAATAGGAGAAAAATGAGAAAAATGAAAATGGGAAGTGAGAATTTAAAAATAGAAAGAAAGGAAATTGTGCCATATTTTGGTAAATGCATGGGCCAGTTAAAAACTGGAGAGACTCTGAAAGGTTCAAAAACAAGGAATTTGATCCCAGCCAACAAGAAAGACAATAATTAGTAAATCTAAGGCCAAACCACAGACAATAAAAATTCAACACATAAAAGTAGAAGCAAGTGTCTCCTTAGATTGGGCATGGTAAAGGTCACTCCAGGCACAGGGAATTTGGCAAAATCTAATGAGCAAGTAGTTGGCAATCAGTGATACTTGTGTACTGGTGGGCTGGCTGGGATTCAAGAGTAGGACTCTGGTACCTAGGAAGGAGACTGGAAAGCAAGCCATTTCCTAGAGGCACACAAATACCAGGCAGATTACCAAAGCAGGTATTGATTTACCATGCTAATACATAGGGAGAAGATTAGATTTGGGAGAGTTCCATTATTCAAATAATTATAAAGCTTTAAAGTATTTAGATCGGCTTGCTCCAAAAACATTATTAAATTGGTAATAAGGGAATAGGGCATCTTAATCTATAAGGACAAAAGAATGGGAAAAGAAGCAACGGTAGCTGGTAGAAATCAGCAGATTTTTAGAAAGAATGAAAGTGCATAATAAATCCAAGCATTTCTCTAGCATCTATTATGTGTATCAGGCACATTTATAAGTGCTTTCATTATGTTAGAAGCTCTTTGGGATAGGTACTATTATTATCCACAATTCACAGGTGAGGAAGGCCCTGAAAAGTTGAAGAATTTACTCAGATCATACCCTTAATAAGTGGCAGAGTTAGGGTTTGAAGCAAGGCAGTTCATCTCCTGAGTCAGGACACATAAACTGTATTAACTCTATTGCTGTGAGTAGTGAACAACATAGAAGAATATAGAAAGTTCCACCCTATGTGCTTACCTACAAAGAAAACTGGAAGAATTAATCTAGTGTGAGTCATAGAATCTCAGACTCAGAAATTGAAGACATATACTTTTTAAAGGGGTGGGGGGGGGAGTGTGTAGGGAGTGGGGGCAACCTGAGAGCCAGAGCATTGCCTCTCTGTACAGGAAGCAATTAATCCTGCAGACCTGAAAACATAGCTCAAGGAGAGCTGACATGCTGTACAAAACACTAGGAATTAACTGAATGATGAGATTCTTAGCCTTCTTCACACACTAGTTTACAGAATGTAACAACCAGGCAGAAGACCAGATGAAGAAAATGGAGAGATCAAGGAAAAAAAGGCACATGTTCACAGTTGGCAGTGGATTGTCCTCTAGTATGCCTTAATGGGTAAGCCCCGTGTGTGCACTCAAAGCTTCCATTTACTCTTCAGTATGAAAGTGCTACCAGGGAGAACTGAGAAAACTTTATAACATTAAAGATAGAAACCAAATAGGAAAACACATTTTTTTAAGAGAAAAGGAAAAAGGAACAGTCTCAAAGGAAAGGGACACAATGTGGGTTAGGGAACAGATGAAATTTGCAGAAAACCTACAATTAATATTCTCATAAACATTAGAGAAAAATATTGTTTTTGTGACAACAGATCCTAAAAATAGACTGAGACTTTAAGCAGGAAATAGCTCAGCTGGGAAGAAAGGCAGTCTGTGGAGAAAGGAAATGGGTAGAGCCTTATGATAAATGTCTGAGTGAAGAGTGAAGGAATGCTATACCAATAGGAATGAATGGAATGTTATACCAATGGGAGAATCTCTACTCCAAAGTCTAGTACCTTTTGTGAGAATATTTATCTTCTACTTGTTGACCCCAAAAAGATATAAAATCTATAGGTATTTTTCTAATGCTATTTTTGTAAGGAAAATAAAGAGTAGAATAAAAATGTTATGTATAAGGATGAAGATAGAAATCCTAATTCTAGCAGCACGTATTATTAGAAGGAAAACAGAGTGCAAACAGGGAGATAACTGGGTTCACATCACAACTCTATGTTGGACATGCTTTTACTCTCTAAATTTCATTATCCTGGGGCGCCTGGGTGGTTCAGTCCTTAAGCATCTGCCTTCAGTTCAGTTCATGATTCCTGGGTCCCGGGATCCAGCCCCACGTCAGGCTCCCTGCTTCTCCTTATCCCACTCCCTATGCTTCTGTTCCATCTCTCACTGTGTCTCTCTCTGTCAAATTAATAAATTAAATATTTAAAAACAAACAAATAAATAAATTTCAGTATCTTCATTGGTAAAATGGGAAGAATATCATGTGCTATGTAGAGTAGATTTATATGAAACAATCAGAAAATTCAAAATGCCTCACATGTTCTGGATGTATAAGAAAGATTATCTCTCCCCCATATATATTCTATATAGCAACCAGAAGAAAAGATGACAAATAGTCATTTCCTCATTTATTTGTAAGTGCACTCTTTGGCTCAGCATACAGTTACTGATATTTTTTTCAGATATTGAGGACACAGCAATGAATGGACCAATCAGAAATATGTTTTTGTGGAGTTTGTCTTCCACTGGAGGAGGAGAGAATCTGTCAATAAGCAAAATAAATAGTATATCAAACCCTCTTAAGTTCTTTGGAATGAAATGCAGTAGGGAGCAGGGATAGGGAAAGCAGGGTGAAAAGGTTTCATTTTTAAATAAGGCAGTGAGGGAAGGCCTTGCACTGAGGATAACATTTAAGTAAAAGCTTGAAAGACAGAGAATGTAAATATCTTGGAAAAAGAATTTTAAATTGGGGGGGGTAAATGCAAATGCTCTGGGACATGGTCTTGTCTAAGTCATTAAAGGACAGCAAAGAGGTCTGTGAAACAACAGAAGAACAAAAATGAGCAAAGGTGAATACTAAGAGATAAAGTCAGAAGTAAGGAAGAGAGAGATAGCTCTTCTGGGCCTTATAGAGGATTATAAAAACATTGGTTTCTATTCTGCATGAGAAGGGACAACAAAGGAGGGTTTTGAGCAAAGGAGTTGATAGTCTGAGCTTTTTTGTTAGGAGGATCATTCTGGGAAATCTATTAGAATAGACTACAGAGGAATCTAGAAGTGAAGCAGGGAAACTAGTTAGCAGTCTACTGCAATAATTCAGGTGAGAAATGAGAGTGGCCTGCTGGTAATGGAGGTAATGAGGAGTAGCTGGAACATGCATGCATTTAAAATGTAGAGTTGAAAGGACTTGCTGACTTCATATGAGGAATGAAACTAAGAAAATAGTCAAAGATAGCACCAAGGGTTTTGCACTGAGCAACTGAACATATAGAGTTGCTATCAACTAAGATGAGAAAGACTGATCATAACAGGTTTGGAAAAGGAGATGAAATGAGGAGTAGTATTTTGGACATGTTAACTTTGAGTTGCCAATTAGATATCCGAGTTGAGATATAAAGTGGGCAGCTGAACATATAGGTCTGGAGTTCAAAGACATAAATCTGAAAAGTTGTCAGAATATATATATAGTATTTATAGCTATGAGACTGGATGATTTCACTAAGGGAATGAGTGTAGACAGAGCAAAGAAGAGATGCAGGATTATGCCTGGAAAATTCAATGTAACCATCACTAAATCAATGGAGCTGTAACCAAGGTAAGACAAAATTATGGAGATTTGATCTCATGAACAAGCATAGAAAATCTAAAATAATGAATGCCTAAGTTATTTGCCTATGTTGAATGAGGAATTGATATTATTGAATAAGCAAATAAAACCAGTCTGCAGAGAGTAAAATAGAGATGAACAAAATCAGGTTGAGATAGAAAGATACAAATTGCTTGACAATTTTTAAATTCCTATTTATCTCAGCTGTATTTTATGCCCTACACTTTTTTGGTTCCTTTATATCCTTTTAGCTCAATCCCTTATTATCTGAATAAGTTTCAGCAATTGTCTCCTCCTCACCAACAGATTGCCACTGACAACAAATTACTCACTTGCCATACCCTCAAACCCTAATTTAATTTGCCCTCCCTACAGCTTCTACAAAGGTGTAAGCCTAATACTATACAACCTAATTTTGCACCCAGGGTACAGCTAAACATCTGACACAAGAGAAATCATGGAGTTTAGACCAAATTCTTTAACTCTAGAAATTTAAATTAAGGCCAAGAAATGCAAATTAAGGATCACAATTCATGTGACCTATAAACTCATGTGGACCTAAGGCGGGACTAAATCAAAACAAGCCAGAGATATATGCAATTTTAAGTTATGGAGAGCAGAGAAGTCTTTTGTGAGCACAGAAACTTGAGTGACCATAAAGAAGTTAGGTGCCACAGATACACAGGAGCATTGAAAAGCTTTCATGATTTCAGCCTATGGTGCTATAAAGGAATACACTTAGACCCTGTCTCCAGCCTCAGCCTCAGAGGGCTAACTGTTCTTTGTGTTTTGTCTTTGGACAGTCATGATCCTGTTTGTTTGTTTGTTTATTTGTTTTTCAATAAATCTTTATAAGTTTTGCTCTTGCTTTCAGTTTTAGCCTTGACTAGGATGAGGAGCATTGTAGAAGCTTCAAAAGCTTGGGCTTGAAGGACAATTTTTTTTGAAGGATGGATTTTTGCATTCAGAAAGAGAAGGAAAAGATTAATAATATAACTGAAGTTATCATCTACTGAGTGCTTACAATGTGTGTCAAGTATTTATAAATATTCTCTCATTTAATTCTTACCACATCCCCATGGAAGAGGTATAATTATCTTATCCCCATGGAATAGGTTTTCGTTTTAAGGATGAGAAGTAGAGAAGACTAATGCATCCCTAGATCATACAGCTAATAACTGGTGTGGTCCAGGAGTCACTTCTGGTCTGTCATACTCAAAATTTCTCTTAAACATTCTGCTATAATGTTTCCAATTTGGGAGAATAACAACAATAAAAAAAATAGGAATCAGAACTTCACAATGCTTATGGGATATCCAGTGATACAACTGGCTTAATCATAAGAGTGGTTATCTGTGATCTGGGAAGCATTGGAAAATAAGAATGAGTATGAATATACCAAGCTCAGTCATACTATAGGGTGCCATGAAAACTCAGCAGGTGAGTTTTCACTTTATATTGTGTGCAATTTTGCAGAACTATTTTAAGTTATTAAGTAAAGAGATAATTGGCACTATTAAAGTAAATGTTTAAGTCTAAAATGGCTGCAATAAACATAATGCTTTATCAGAAAAAGAAGCTAAAAGCCTGTGAATCTATGTTTATTTCTCCACCCTTGATTTTGCCTCTAAGCTTTAGAATTAATTAAACTTAGAATCACCATTTAAGTGTCTAATGGCTATCTTAGATATTAAAATGTTACCACCATCTATCTAGGTCCTCAAACCTAGGAATTATACTTGATTCTTCTTTTCCTCTCCATCCTCCATATTTATGCCAAAAGAAACTCCTGTTGACTCTACTTTCAAATAATTAAGAGTCTGAAGATTTTCTTTATTGCTGTGACACTAGTCCAAGCCAAAATGGTCATTTACCTGATCACTGCACTAGCCTCTATGGTGAATATTTGTCACTTTATTATCTGTCAAACATATGAATCCTTTTTACATTTAAAGAATATGCCATGCAAAACTTGCTTCCTGCTTTAAAAGCTGAAATCAGGGCACCTGGGTGGCTCAGTGGGTTAAAGCCTCTGCCTTCGGCTCAGGTCATGATCCCAGGGTCCTGGGATTGAGGCCCGCATCGGGCTCTCTGCTCCGCGGGGAGCCTGCTTCCTCCTCTTTCTCTGCCTGCTTGTGATCTCTGTCTATCAAATAAATAAATAAAATCTTTAAAAAAAATAAAAAATAAAATAAAAGCTGAAATCATAAGACATACATTTCCCCAGATTTTCTTCTTGCAGAACTTCAGCAAACCAGATGCAACTGCTCAGGACCTTGAGTCTGAAGCCAGTGACCCACAGAAATGGAGCAATTAGAACAGCTGCAGGAATCAACACCCAGAGTCTGGATACTGTAGGGCCTCCGGGTATTCAGAGCTCAGTGAAGCCTCAACTGCAGCTCTATTATCCAGATATGTGTTGGGATTCTAGTTATGTTTCTGCCTATTTCTTCAACTTTCTGGGTGATTCTCTGTGCTAATCAATATGCTGACCAAAAAATCACTTTCTGTTTAAACCAGCCAAAGCTGTTTTGTTTGTTTGTTTGTTTGTTTTGCTTTTTTTTTGTTTTTGTGGGTTTTTTGTTTTTTTTCTTATATACCACACAGAGTTATGTCTCAGAGGCAAAGGATGTATTCCTTCCCTAAGGTTCCAGCACTCACCCTTCCATCTAGATGAATGCTCCACCCACAAATTTTCACACACTCAGCTCTTTCAGATCACTCAGAATTTAGTCAGATTAACTCTTCAAACATGTCTTCCTTGAATACCCAGCTCAATTAGCCTCCCTTGAACCTAGCCACACCCAGGAAAATTGCCCACATTTCCTTCTTAGCATTTAGCACTATTAGAAACTACTTTGTTGTTTGATTTGTTGACTTAGTATTGTGCATACACACATAAAGAGTGCAAGTTTTGTTTACCTCTATGTTGCAGGGCCCAGAACAGTATCTGGAATGTAGGTAGGTATTCTATTAATAAAATGTAAATCTGAAAGAAGTTTTTAAATCAAAAGCAAAAAAACCAAATTTAATATCAATTTTCAAAAAAAACTTCAATAATTTTTTACCTGTGAGAGAGTAAGCAAGTAAGTAGAATAAAACATGTTTCATGTGGCATAACTCAGAAGAACTGGGACAATGGTGCCAGTATTTTTGAAGACAGATATTTTGAACCCCCAAAACTCTCAAGCATGAACACAATAGTCTAGAATTTTATCAGAACTCACTGTGTTTGTAAAGTTCATCATAGGAAAATTCTGATAAGGAAAAACAATTAGAAATGTTCAGGACATGAAGAATTTCAGATTGTCAATGAGGAGAATCAGAGCCAAATGCATTTTTACAAAGGAGAGGTCTAAATGAAGAACCCAGATCCTTCAAGAATCTCACAATGAGTGGCATAAAGGAAAGTCATAAAATTCCAGGTAAACTTTTCTTGCTAGTCATACCTAAGTACAATTACTGAATTAAATAGACATATTTGTGCCTATATAATCAATCACCCAACAAAAATGGTCAAAGAAACCTTCTGTGCTCCCTGGAAGAGGATGAAGAGATAAGGTAGGGTGATGAGAACTGTACAGAGTGGGAGAAGGAGGAGGAGAGGGAGAGAGACACAGAGAAAAGGAGAGAACATCGTTGCTGTTCTGCTAGTAGGTAAATCTTCAGTAAACCCAGGGTTACAACACTGAATCCCTTCCTCCTTTTTCTCCCCACTGGAATACTTCTTTCCCTCTGTAGTAAGCACCATGATTTCATTGTATTTCAATCTGAGCTCAAAACTCAAGAAAAAAAAAATTTTTTTTTTTTTTTGCTAACTGGTTCTTGTCTCCCATACAACAGAACATACTGTGCATTATATATTATAAAAGAATAAATATTCAACCCAACCTAATGGAATAGAGATAAAGCATTATCTTACTTATGTAAGCAATTTCCTTGAAACACTTGAAATATTGCATGAATGGCAGATGTTCAATCAGTACTACAGAGAGAACATATGTCAGCTTCCATTCTGAGTTCTTTAGGTAATCAAATATAAAGTAAAAGAAGTAAAATTAGCAGCTAATAAATTAAATGTAACTAATATTTCATATCCTAAGACAGACCAATGATATACCCTAAAAGCTTAGCATTAATAGTAAGAGTGAAGAAAAAAAGTAATTTTCAGGATTTATCACAACAGAATTGTGAAAGCCAGTACCCGGATTTATGAGATGATTTCTTCTGTCCTTTATTTATGAGCCAAATTCAAAAGGAATGAAGGAATTGCTGGTAAAGGTGGGGTGAAGGTGGATTTGAGTTTCTTTTATAGTACTATCTGCCCCCAAGCAAGTGCAATGAAATAAGCTTCATACAATCATGGGATAAATAGATCCATCCAGCATATGCAATTTACTGACAACAAATCAATATGCTTTTGGATTCAGGTCTGACAAAAACCTAACAGCAAACAAGGAATAATATTTCTCTGAAACAATTCTATACAGCAGTGCAAAAGATCTCTATCAAGCTTTTCTTTCTAAATACAATTCATATCCTACCTCTTTCAAAACTGTTGACACTCTTCAGATGACTTCTATAATCTCTATAAGCTCCAAATAGCTTAAATTTACTTATGTATTATTAAAAAAAAAAGAGGTGCCATGCAGTTTTCAGAAAGCTCTACATGGAATTGTAGCACCTAACATTGTTTTTAAAGGTTCCTGCATCAGTTTTCATTTACATAATACTTATTTGAAAGAATAGCATTCAAAAATCCATATGCATAATTACATTAAGTGCTGGATTTTTCTAGATTCTGTTATATTCAAAAGAAGAAATTTTATGCCAAATATATGCATTTGTAGTTAAATCACACATAGACTTAGGGTGTCTGGAAATACATGATCATAACTAACATTCTGTTTTGTTTGCTTCCAGTGAATGTGAACTTGGAAAAATCCCCTTGTTAAGTATGAAGGAAATGGATGCTGGTGCCATTTGTTAAGCTTTAGAGTCCTGTGTTGTACAGTGGAAAATATCATAAAATATGCTATTAATATCAACCTGTCTAGAAGTTCTCAGAAAGACCCATGCTTATTTTCAGATGTCTCAGAAGAAAAATAACTTTAAACTTTAGTGTGAATTTTTATACTACCTACATGATGGAGAAGGTCTACCAGGCCCCCAGTCTAGTAAGTAAATAAAACACACCCTCCAAGGAGAGGAAGGGAAGAAAAAAAAAAAACTAAATAGTAACTCTAAATTTAATTTAAAGCCTCTTTGAACTTAAGCACACGTTATGTCATGACACTCTATTATACCCTACCTACTTTATAAATGTGGTAAAGGAAATTTTTTAGTATTAAAAAAGAAATGCTCTTTTAGTCAAAAACATTATAGCTTGATATGAAATACTACAGTTGTAACAGAAAGCAACATTGATAACTGGGGTTATGGTATGAAAAGCATTTTAACACCAACTAAAATGAAGTGAAATGTGCATGAAACTCAAAATATATACCTTAAGGCAGAGGGATGTAAGGGTTGTCATAAGATAAGGAATAAGTAAACCCAACTTGTCCTTAAGTGAAGAACCTCCGAGGGTAAAGGTATAGGGGAGAGAATATATCTATAGATAAACATGGATGGAAGAAATATCTAGTTTTATCTAAAGGATACTGTTTCCCCAAGCACTCTAAGTAAAGCTGCCCTGACTCCTCTCCCTATAAATTCAGACTGTATGAAGTAACCTGAGGAAAACCTCTGTGTTCAGGAATTCATGTTTTAGCTTTCCCTCTCCTTCATGCCTTCTCTATTAGCCCTGACTCTTCTTGGACACAAATTCTCACTGCCATACTTCTGTCTATGACATCTTCCTGTGGCCCAATTTAATTTGATGACTTTCTGAGCTTCCTTCTTGCGTTCTCTTGCCTTTCCTCCATAGATTTTAGTCTCTCAACACTTTGAATTCTGGCACTTCTCAAATAAGAAAATTCTGCTCCATCTTTCAGCGCCAAGAATCTCTAACTACATTTTGTCAAAACTCAGGTCTCAAAAGTGTGTTGTACACTTAAGAAGATGTTATACTCTTAAGATGTGTACACCAACATTTTGTATCAGGTATAAGTCTCTGTAAACACAAGATAATATTCTGGCTAATTCATACAAAAGGAAATTTATAGGAAGCATATTGGGAGCCCACAGAACAATAGAGTAAACTGAAGCTTTAGTATTAGAAATGCATAGAAACCAAAACCCACATCCCAGGACTAGAAAGCAAAAACTACAGGAATGCTTTTATAGCAAGAAGAGTCTATAGAGCATGTGACCTTTGATATGGATATGAACACCAATGTTTTTCAGTCTATATATTATCTTAAATTAATATTCCATAGAGGGAAAGTCTCATTTTCTAGCTTAAGGGATATGACTTTGGATTACAGTGCCATCTAAATAGGCCCAAAGGGGAAAATGAAACAATGCTATTTAGAAAGGACAAAAGGAAAGATCAGCCAACACTACCACTACTACTATAACTATAACTACTACTGTTCCTCCTACTACTACTAACCCATTGGGTCTCCCAGAAGAACAGTGGCCTGACCAGAGACTATATTTAGCAAATACAATATAATCTTAAAATCATGTCAGTGAACTGTTTCTTCCATGTTAAAAATAAAATTCTATTAGAATTTCAGAACCTATTTAACTCCCAAACACATTAGCTAGAAATATACTTTCTAGCTAATCAAAGTCCAAAAATCTCTAGAACAAGAGATTCTTATTACAGATATAAAGATACTCTAAGGAAGGAGAAAAAAATAGAGTCATACAAAATGTTCAATTAAAACTTAAAAAAAAGACTTGGGAGACAAAAATAGAGTCAAAACACAAGACAACAAATAGAAAAGAGTAACAATCTGGGTCGTATCAATCCAATTTATCAATGATCATTGTGAACTCAATAGTCTAAACACCTATTAAAAGAGATAGTCAGAGTGGATCAAAAAATAAAACCCAACTATCTGCTGTCTTCAAGAGACATTTATTTATTTATTTATTTATTTATTTATTTAATGAGAGAAAGCAAGAGAGACAGAGAACACGAGTGTGATGAGGGGCAATGGAGAAGCAAACTTCCTAATGAGCAAGGAGCCTAGTGAGGGGCTCAATCTTGGGACTCCAGGATCTAGGATCATGAGGAAGAGCCTTATCTGACTGAGCCACCCAGGTAACCAAGAAACCCATTTTAAATGTAAAGACATATAAATATAAAAAATCAGTGGCATATTCAGCCCATAGTATTTGAATTACTGTGAAAGAATTTCTGTTCCTCACAGCAATAAGAATTTTGAGGAAGATAAACCAAAAAATGAGTGGTGATAGAGGAATATATAGGAGGAAAAGAAAAAAATAGTCTCATCATATATGAAAAAAAATTAAAGTGTGTGTGTGCTGAATGTGTATATATGTGCATATGCATACTTAGTTATGGTGCTGGTACTGAGAGCAGAAACAGTGACAGAAGGACAGGGTAGGAGCTTATGACAGGTGGCATCAAGTTTAAATCCAATTTTTAACCCTTACAAATGAATAGAACACAAGCGAATTAAAACCTTTAAAGTTTTACCATACCTTTGGGAATATAAAACTTTGTTCATAAAGCCACCACTTTCAAGGGCAGAGCCATAACTGACTTTATTAATACATAGAAACAAATACACAGAGCTGGACAAAATGAGGAGATAGAGGAAAATGTTCCAGATAAAAGAACAAGACAAATCACAGCAAGAGAGCTAAATTAAATGGAGATAAGTAACATGTCTAATGACGAATTTGAAGCAATGATCATAAAGATACTCACTGGACATTAGAAAAGAGTGGAGGACCTCAGTGAAATCCTCAACAAAGAGATAGAAAACATAATAAAAGTACCAATCAGAGATGAAGAGTTCAATAACTAAAATTAAACATATACAAATTAAACATAAACATATGCAATAGACTCAAGGAAGCAGAAGAACAGATCAGCATCTTAGAGAACAGAGTAATGGAAAGCAATCAAACTGAACAGAAGAAAGAGAAAATAATAATAAATGAAAATAGACTTAGGGAACTCAATGACACCATCAATAACATTTGTATCATAGGGATGCCAGAAGGAGAAGTGAGAGAAAAGGAGGCAGAAGATTTATTTGAAGAAATAATAGCTGAAAACTTCTTGAGTCTGGGGATGGAAACAGAAATCCAGGCCTAGGAGACACAGAGAGCTCCCCAAAAGTCAACCCAAGGAGAGTCGTACCAAGACATATAATAAGTAACATTGCAAAAGTAGTGGTAAATTCAGAATTTTAAAAACAGCAAGAGAAAAGAAAGCACTTACCTACAAGGGAAATCTCATAAGGCTATCAGCTGATTTTTCAGCAGAAACTCTAGAAGTCAGAAGGGAGTGGCATGATATATTCAAAGTTCTGAAAAGGAAAAACAAAACAAAAGCAAAAAACCTGCAGCCAAGACTACTCTATCCAGTAAGGCTATCATTCAGGAAATAAGAAGAGAAAAAAGAATTTCACAGACAAATAATAGTTAAAAGAATTCATGACAAGTAAACCAGTTCTATAAGAAATGTTAAAGGGGACCCTTTAAGTGGAAACCAAAGACCATAAATAGGAGTACGGAAAGTAGGAAACACAGAAGTAGTAAAATTAATTATATCTATAAAAATCAGTGAAGGGATTCACAAAATAAAGAATGCAAAGTATGATACCATATACCTAAAACATAGAGGTGGTGGGAGAAGAGGAAAGATTGTTCAAATGTAAGCAACTCTTAATATAGACTGCTATTGCATTAGATGTCATATACAAACTTAATGGTACCTACAAATCAAAAACCAGTAATAGATATGCAAAAACTAAAGAAAAAAAGAATCTAAATATATCACTAAAGAAAACCAGCAAACTATGAAAGAAAAGAACAAAAGAAGAAAGAGAACTACAAAAACAACAATAAAGTAACAGAATGGCAATAAGTACATATCAGTAATTACTTTGAATATAAATTGACTTAATGCTCCAATCAAGAGACACAGGTTGACAAAATAGATACAAAAGCATGACCCATCTATATCCTGCCTACAAAAGACTCCTTTCAGGCCTAAAGACACATGCAAATTGAAAGTGAAAGGATGGAAAAGGATTTATCATGCAAATGGAAATAAAAAGGAAATGGGATAGCAATACTTATATCAAGCAAAATAGACTTAAAACAAAGACTGTTACAAGGGACAAAAAAGGACCCTATATAATCATAAGGGGAACAATTCAATAAAAAGATATAACAATAGTAAATATTAACACAACCAAGATGGGAGCACTCAAATAAATAAAGCTGCTATATAACAAACAATAAGGAAGTAATCAATAGTAATACAATAATAGTAGGGACTTTAACACCCCACTTACATCAATGGATAGATCACTTAAGCAGAAAATCAACAGAGAAATGGTGGCTTTGAATGACATTTTAGGTTAATCAAATCTAACAGATATACTTAGAATATTCAGTTTTAAAACAGCGAAATACACATTCTTTTCAAGTGCAAAGGAACATTTTGTAGAATAGATCACCTATTAGGCCACAAATCAAGTCTCAACAATTTAAAAAAATCAAAGTCATACTGTGCATCTTTACCAACCTTAATGCTATGAAACTAGAAATCAACCAAAGAAAAAAATCTAGAAAGAGCACACATACATGGATTTCAAATAACACTACAAAACAATAAATAGGTCAATCAATAAATCAAAGAGGAAGTTAAAAATTCATGGAGAAAAATGGAAATGAAACACAACAGTCCAAAATCTTTGGGATGAGCCAAAAGCTGTTTTAAGAGCAAAGTGTAATGCAAAAGAGGACTATCTCAAGAAGCAAGAAAAATATCAAATAGAAAACCTAACCCTATACCAGAATGAGCTAGAAAAAGAAAAAACAATACCCAAAACTAGTATAAGTAAGGATATAATAAAGATTAGAACAGATGGGTGTCTGGGAGGCTCAGTCAGTAAAGCAGCCAACTCTTGGTTTCAGATCAGGTCATGATCTCAGGCTCCTGAGACCAGGTAAAGCATGCAACTCCACACTCAAAGGGGAGTTGGCTTGTGGATTCTCATCCTACCCCTCTGCCCCGCCTCCTGCTTATGTTCTTTCTCTTGCTCTCAAATAAATAATTATTTTTAAAAAATTATTGGAACAGAAGTAAACAAAATAGAAACTAAAAAAATAATAGAATAGATCAGTGAAATCAGGAGCTGGTTCCTTGAAAAGATCAACAAAATTGGTTAACCATTAGCCAGACTCATGAAAAGAAAAACAGAAAACAAAACAAAACAAACAACAACAACAGCAAAACACAAGAAGAGTCAAATAAACAAAATCAGAAAAGAAAGAGGAAAAATAACAACCAACACCATAGAAATATAAAGGATTATAAGAGAATATTATGAAAAAACCATTTACCAAAACATTGAACAACCTGTAAGGAATGGATAAATTCTTAGAAGCATAAAACTTCCCAAACTGAATCAGGAAGAAATAGAAAAGTTTAACAGACCAAATACCAGCAATTAAATTGAATAAGTAATTTAAAAAATTCCCGAAAAACAAAAGCCCAGGGTCAGAAGTCTTCATAAGTGAATTTTGTCACACATTTAAAAAGGAGTTAATACCTATTCTTCTCAAACTATTCCAAAAAATAAAAAGGAAGGAAAGCTTCCAAATTCATTCTATGAAACCATCATTACCTCGAAACCAAAAACAGACAAAGATACTACAACAAAGGAGAACTACAGGCCAATATTTCTGATGAACATACATGCAAAAATTCTTAATAAAATATTAGAAACTAAATCCAACAATACTTTAAAAATCATTCACCATGATCAAGACAGAATCATTCTCAGGATGCAAGAAGAGATTCAATATTCACAAATCAATCAATATGATACATCACATCAGTAGAAAAAAATTATAAAAACCATATGATCATTTCAATAAACACAGAAAAAGTGTTTTACAAAGTGCAACCTCCATTCATGATAAAAATCCTCAACAAAAGAGGTTTAGAGGGAGCATACCTCAGCATAATAAAGGTCACATATAAAAAACCCACAGCTAACATCATACTCGGTGGTGAAAACATAAAAGCTTTCCCTCTAAGATCAGGAACAAGACAAGGATGTCCACTCTCACCAACTTTATTGAACATAGTACTAGAAGTTCTAGTACTAGAAGCAATAAGAGAAGAAAAGGAATAAAAGCCATCCAAATTGATAAGGAAGAAGTAAAACTTTCACTATTTGAAGATGACATAATACTAGACATAAAAACCCAAAAAGACCGCCAAAAAACTACTAGAAATTGAAATTAATTCAGTAAGGTCACAGGATACAAAATCTATACACAGAAATCCATTGCATCTCTCTACACTAATAATGAAGTAGCAAAAAGTATGAAAAAAAATCCCATTTACAATTTCATCAAAAATAATAAAGTACCTGAAAATAAACTTAACCAAAGAGGTGAAAGAAGGAGTTGTACTCTAAACACTATAAAACATTGGTGAAAGGAATTGAAGATGATACCAAAAAATGGAAAGATAGTCTATGCTCATGGACTGAATGAACAAATATTGTTAAAATGTCTATATTACTCAAAGCAATCTACAGATTTAATATAATCTTTATCAAGATACCAACAGCATTTTTCACAGAACTAGAATAAATAATCTTAAACTTTGCATGGAACCGTAAAAGACTCTGAATAACCTAAGCAATCTTGAAAAAGTAGAATAAAATTGGAGACCACAATCCCAGATTTCAAGATATACTACAAAGCTGTAGTAATCAAAACAGTATGGCACTGACACAATATACACACAGATCAATCAAACAGAAGACAGCTCAGAAATAAACCCACAATTATACGGTGAGTTAATCTTCAACAAAGGAGGCAAGAATATACAATGGGAAAGACACTCTCTTCAATAAGTGATGTTGGGAAAATTGGACAGCTACATGCAAAACAATGAAACTGGACCACTTTCTTATATCACACACTAAATAAATTCAAAATGGATTAAAGACCTAAACTGTGAGGCCTGAAACCATGAAAATCCTAGAAAAGAACACAGGCAGTAATTTCTCTGACATTGGCCATAACAACATTTTTCTAGATATGTCTCCTGGGCCAAGGGAGACACAAGCAAAAATAAACTATGGAGACTACATAAAAATAAAAAGCTTCTTCACATCAAAGGAAACAATCAACAAAATTAAAGACAATGTACTGAATGAGAGAAGATATTTGCAAATGACATAACTGATAAAGTGTTAGTATCCAAAATATATAAAGAACTTATATAACCCAACACACACACAAAAACAAATAATCCAATTAAAACATGGGCAGAAGACATGTACAGATATTTCTCCAAAGAAGACATACAGATGACCAACACACACACCAAAAGATGCTCAACATCACTCATCATCAGAGAAATGCAGATCAAAACCACAATGAGATACCACCTCACATCTGTCAGAATAGCTAAAATCAGAAACACAAGAAATAGCAAGGGTTGGCAAGGATGTGGAAAAAAAGGAATCCTTTTACACTGTTGGTGGAAATGCAAACTAGGGCAACCACTGTGGAAAAATTTTCAAAAAGTTATCATGTGATCCAGTAATCCCATCACTGGTATTTACCTCCAAAATACAGAATCACTAATTCAAAAAGATGTGTGCACCCCTATGTTTATTGTAGCATTATTTACAATATTCAAATTATGGAAGCACTCCGAGGGTCCATCAATAGATGAATGGATAAAGAAGATAGAATTTTACTCAGACATAAAAAAGAATGAAACCTTGCCATCTGCAACACCATGGATAGACCTACAGAGTATAATGCTAAGAAAAATAAGTTGTCAGAGAAAGATTAATGCCATATGATTTCAACCATATGTGGAGTTTAAGAAACAAGATAAATGAACAACAAAAAAAAGAAACAATCCATGAAACAAATTCTTTTTTTTTAAGATTTTATTTATTTATCTGACAGAGAGAAGAGATCACAAGTAGGCAGAGAGGCAGGCAGGGGGTGGGTAGCAGGCTCCCTGCTGAGCAGAGAGCCCAGTGAGGGGCTCCATCCCAGGACCTTGAAATCATGACCTGAGCCAAAGGCAGAGGCTTTACCCACTGAGCCACCCAGGTGCCCCAAAACAGTTTCTTAACTAGAGAACAAACTGAGGGAAGTTACCAGAGGGGAAGTGGTTGGGGTATGAGTGATATAGGTGGAGGGGATTAAGAGTACATGTATCATGGTGAGCACTGAATAATATATAGAACTGCTGAATCAATATATTGTACATCGGAAACTAATATAACACTGCATATTAACTATATTGGAATTAATTTTTAAATGAATATAAAACTTTAAATGATATGTCTACCATCCCCTCGGATCTGTTTACACTTTGTTTGAATATCACTAGCAAAATAATTTCTGCTGATTTCTGTAAGCTTACTTAATCACTATATTTGTTTTCTATTTCTGTGATAATTCAGCAGAGATTTAGTGTCTTTAATCCACACAAAATGTCTTATCTTACAGTTTTGCCAGTGAAAAGCCTACAACAACATTGGGATAAAAGTAAAGGGCTAACTTTCTGGAGTCTCTAAGGGAGAATCCGTCTGCTTGCCTCTTCCAACTTCTAGAAGCTACCCACATTCCTTAAATCCTCTCCCCTTCCTCCATCTGCAAAACAAGAAAAGTTGCTCTGTCTCTAATCATATTACTCTCATCTTCCCACCTCATTCTTCCACTTTAAAGATCCTTGTGACTACATTGGGCCCACCAATTAATCAAGAATAATCTCTATATTTTAAAATAAACTAATTAGTAACCATAACTCCATATGAAACCTTATTCCGCTTTGCCATGTAACAAAACACATCTCAGGTTCTGGGGATTATAATGTGGACATCTTTGGGAGACCATTATTCTGCCTATACTCAGGTACCTCTCTCCACCTTCTAGGGAGTTGTACCAAAGTCCCTTAATTTTAATCCATTCAATAGAATATCTAATATTAATTGAGTGCAACCTAATTACCAATCAATGTGCCAAACATGCTATGTAATTATATAAACAAATATATCCGGGTAGGCGGAGTAGGGAAGGAGATAATCATTTTAACTTTGTATACTTGAAACCTCCTACTCCTGCTTCATCTCAGGCATGCAGTTCACTTAGTCTCCTTCCCTGCCTTATGGACTTTTAGTCAAAATAAAATAGTTGTCTTCTGGAAAAAAGAAGACGTAAGAATACAGTTTTCTTTCCCCAGCACATCCATGCCCCTATTGTGTATATATGCCCCATCATCACAATTGTTGTGCTTGCTGACACCTCCAATCCAATTTTTATTTTTACTTTTTAAAAAATATTTTATTTACTTGAGAGAACCTGAAAGAGAGAGAGAGAAAGAGAGAGTGCACAGAGGGAGAGGAGAAGCAGACTCCCCACTGAGCAGAGCCAGCCCCAGGGCTCAATCCCAGGACCCTGAGATCATAAACTGAGCCAAAAAGACAGACGCTTAACCAACTGAGCCACCCAGGTGCCCTCTTATGATCCAATTTTTAAAGAATGATTATTTTGTTCTATAATTAGAAAAAGTTTTAACATGCTGTAATTTCATATGAATACTTTCTTAGGAATGAACTCTTAAAGCAGGATCATGCTTTTTTTAAGGGTGTTTCCTATTTTTGTTTCTAGGTAAGACTTTATTATTATTGCTGTTATTTGGGGAGAAGTGGGAAGAAGTGGAAGGATGTAGATATTAAGTATTCTTTTCACTGCTCCTCCAGCCCCAGAACTCCTACGTCTTTGGTTTCCTTTCCATATCCTCTTGTTTTTCTCTTTCCCCTTCTTTCCTTCTTCCCATTATCAAACCCCTCATATATTCAGAGCTGGGTGTTTTTTTTTTCTTTTTACCCAGTTTTCTTTGCTAGAAATACTGTGAAAATAATAAGTATATTTTATTTTTAAAGCTCTTAAGAAAATAGTCACTAGGCAAAATAAAATAGCCTACAAATATTTTTCTACATTTTCAGATTGTGGTCAAGATGTTTTAAATATAAAAGCACATGAACAAATGGTGTTCCAGTTCAAAAGACACAGGAAATAAATATTTTATGCAGGAAAAGATTAAATTTTAAAAATGCATATTTATGGCCTATTACTTGAAATTTGGATTTAATGAAAGAATTTAATGAAAGAATTGAAAACAAGGACTAAATCACAATAAAAACTGTTACCATTCTTCCTGACAACAGAATGTCCATGTCATAAAGTAACCCTAGTTTGAATTCTTTCTATTTTCTGAGATCAAGCATTCTATTTTAAGTAAGAATGTTAATTATTACAGAGGATGTAGAAGTTATCTACAAATCATAGATGCACACCGGCACAGAAGATAAAATTTGCTTCAATTATTTAGGGACCAAGTAAGTAACAACAATTTAATATTTATTTATTTTTCAGAACAGAAATGGAATTGGTATTATAAGACAATCAAAAGATTGAAGAAATTCAATCTTTTATAACAGCCAGTACAAGACAAGACATTTAAAAGACTCATTTTATTTGATACCCTGGTGTCCTTTCATTCTGTGGTACAATCAGTTACTATGATATATCCATTTCTGGAGTTGCTCTGTACTGATCTTCCCATCATAACGCAGGAGCTCTCAGTGTTTGGCTAACCACTCAAGACTGCTGAAGTTGACTTTCCATGATGATTTTGTGCTCCTTCTTCAAATATCCCATTTTCTCTGACTTTTCTCCATCCCATCATTTTCCCACAAGCATTTGCTGCCTACTTGTTCTACATCAGAAGCTATATTCTGAGGATTCAAATGTAAAACATTTTATAAAATGATCTGGTTCTTTCCTCACAGAGTTCAGTCAAATGAGGCAAAGATATATAAACAAGGTGATGAGTGGTCTACTACAATGTCTTTCAAACTTTTTAAAACATTGTCTATAATAAAAGAAATAAACATTATATTTCAGTTTAGTTGTTACATATGTTGGGGTGGGAGGAATGATTCACAAAGCAATACTTATTATTGTTGTACATGATGCATTCTGATAGTTTCTATTTTATTTCTTCTATTTCTTGTTTTTCATGCTGATCAAGACCTATTTTTTAATGATCTACTATGTTACAACTTAAAGTTTAAAAAATGTGGTTCTAGACAATGTAAACAGATTTTAAAAATCCAAAAGATGGGGACTTAGTACCTTGTATTTACTGTGGCATTCCCAAATGATTAGCAAACTCTCCAGGATAGGTTAGCTTAACATAACCCAGCTCATAAGCCTGTTAGGTGGATGGATAGATGGATGAAAACATGCATGGGTGGGTGGGTGGATGGAAGGATGGACAGATGGATGAATGGATAAAATAAATGTTTACACTAGTCCCTAATTCTTCATAAGTAATCAGGAAAAGTTTTACTGCAGAGGTAAGACTTGAGATAAGATACGTAAGATTAGATTTATTTTGCAGAGAAAATTATTACCTACCTGTCTGCAAAGACCCAAAGGCATGAGAGATCATGGAATGCTTGGGATATAGCAAATAAATCAGAATGATGACTGTGTTTTCTTTCAAGGTGATAAACTCATTTGGCCTCTTAGCTTAACATGTTATCTATATGCTAATGATACCCAAATTTATATCTTCAGTTTCAGCCTTTATCTGAGGACCGAATACTTATTTACAACTCTCTCCCTCAAGTCTCCACTTGGAAATCCAATAGGTATGCCACACTTGGCATTTCTAAAGCAAAAATCCTCTATTTCTTATTCTTTCCAACTTACTTCCTTCTTCTCTGATGTTAATGGGCTCACCATCTACATATTCAATGACCCAAAATTAAGAGTCTTCCTTGATAATCTTATTTCATAGTCTGTACTTCTCATCAACTGGCAAATCTTTTATCCTTACCTTCAAGATGAACGTTGGAATTTGATGAATTCTCATGAGCTTTCTTGCTACCAGTTAGTCCAAAACATGGTCATCTGTTCGCTGAATGACTGCATTTGTCCTTTAACTGATCCTTTTTTGCTTCCATTTTTGCAAGTACTCCATCTTAAACAAACACACACATGATCAGAGGACACTTTTTAAAGGGTAACTCTTACCTTCCTTGCTTGACACTTATTAGCTTCTCATTGCACTTAGAAGTAATCAAAATACTTATTTGGTCTGGCAATGTCTACATATGGTATAGAATGGTGATTTGATTTTAAAGCTTGACTGCTTATTTATTTTTTAAAGATTTTATTTATTTATTTGACAGACAGAGATCACAAGTAGGCAGAGGCAGGCAGAGAGAGAGGAAGAAAAGCAGGCCCCCTGCTGAGCAGAGGGCAGGATGCAGATGCCCAGGACCCTGGGATCATGACCTGAGCCCAAGGCAGAGGCTTTAACCCATTGGGCCACCCAAGCGCCCCTTGACTGCTTATTTAATAACAGATTCTACCACTTACTAGATATGACTTTTTCTATGTTATCTGGGGCAAGCCATTTGTTTGCTTTGGCTCATTTTCCTCATTTGCAAAACAGTGATTAATAACAGTATCTTTGCAATGAGATATTGTTAGGATTAAATGAGTTAATGTCTCTTTGAAATAATATTTGGCATATTACACATGTTATATAGTGTTATTACTGTTACTATTCTTCTTGTTAACAGAATAGTTATTAGACACAATTTGAACCTGCTGACTTTTTCACTTTAACTTTAAACCAATCCTCTCCATCCTATTTCAACTATATTCCACCTAGTCTGGACTTTTCAGTTTGGGGGGTCTTTACACTTGTTCTTCTCTGACGTTTCTTATTCCAGCTATTTGTGTAAATGGATTACTTCAAGTCTTAGCTCAGACATCACTTCCTCTGGTGGCTCTCCCTTCACCATTCTGAAGGAGCCCTCATTCCCTGTCCCTACTTTAGTCAATTTCATGCCCTCTTTTATTTTTCTCAGCGCACATCGCTATCTTTATTTTAAATGTTTTAGGGAGGGTTTGTTTATTATTCAACTCTGCCAATGGAAATGTAAGCTCCTCTAATGAAAAATGCAAACAATGAGGGCTCAGAAAGTATTTGAAAAATGACAATTGCATGTATATATGTATATATGCAAGTGTGTATATACACCACATACACCCATGTAGTTCAATTTACACATTCAATTTACGAGAGAGAATTGCAGAAATCAGGGCTTGACACATTTTCATGGTTTTTGGAAATTGATTTCATTTTTATTTTATAAGTCAGGGGTCACCACTGAAGTCATTAAAGCACTAAATAACCTGATCAAATTTTTAAGTTATAAAGATGACTCTAGCAGCGGAATGGAGAATGACTTAGAATGGATAGGACTGGAGAACATTTTGTCAGTTGTAAGTCTTGAGAAAAAATCCATTTGAGATAAGTGTCTAAACTACATCAATGCCAGGAGAGATTAAAAATGAGCACAAGGGGACGCCTGGGTGGCTCAGTTGGTTAAGCAGCTGCCTTCGGCTCAGGTCATGATCCCGGCGTCTTGGGATCGAGTCCCACGTCTGGCTCCTTGCTCAGCAGGGAGCCTGCTTCTGCCTCTGCCTGCCACTCTGTCTGCCTGAGCTCTCTTCTCTCTGACAAATAAAATAAAATCTTTAAAAAAAAAAATGAGCACAAGTATTCAAGAGATACTTAAGTGCAATTTCTGTGTCTTAGTTCTCTCTAGCCAGTAAGTCCCAGTGTGTGGGATTCTTTTGGCTCACCTAAAGTAGTGTTCCCAAATAGAATGTACTCAAATCCAAAGGCTTAGGAGGAGTGACCATGGTGATTAAATATGAAATTAAATTTAACTGTTAATTTTAGAGTCTTAGATAGAAACTACTTTTCCTGTTGAAACCTAAAGATAACAGCATCTCAATTAAACCAAAGCTTCTGTCTTTTGTTGTCACTTCCTTCAGCATTATTAAACATGTTATTAAGCCCAGTTTACATGCTGGCTCCTGTAAGGAGTGAGAAGGCTAAGTGAGCAGGAAATATGTTAAGTATATTTCACATTATATCTGGGACTACTTTTCCTTGCAATATTCTGGTTGTGCATCTCACTATAACAGACATTGCCAATGTTTTAGCTTACTCATTTTTTTTTTAAGATCTTGTTTCTCCCTTCCATTCAGCTTTCGATAGAATCCTATCTATCAAACAGGTCTGAAATCCGAAGCATACCATGTTCAAATTATTTTTCATTAGGCCTTAAGTCCCAAATACATTAATGAATGGACTCAGTTTATGTTTTACTGTTCATGCCATGTAAGCTAATAAGCTACAGAATTTGAAAGACTAGTTGGTTCAAAATAGCTTGAGAACCTCTAAAAGAGGCAATGTTGCCTAACTTCACATGCTGGCCTACCAGACTACGTTAGCCCTGTTTAAATACTATTAACATGGATTTAAAATTGGGTGTGGAATTAAGTAGGATTCCCATATTTCTGCCTTGGGTGACTAGGTGGATGGTCACTCACCAAAAGACAAAATAAAGGCATGGAGTTGACAAGGTTTTAAAAAATATTTG
Source organism: Taxidea taxus jeffersonii (assembly GCA_003697995.1). Lineage (NCBI taxonomy): Eukaryota > Metazoa > Chordata > Mammalia > Carnivora > Mustelidae > Taxidea > Taxidea taxus. The sequence continues at coordinate 112,315 of ML102645.1, forward strand.
CTTCTAGAAACCCTTGAGATTTCTCTTATGTTAATTATGTGTACCTCCTATCTCTTTGAGACAGATTTAAAAACATGGATTTTGGGGCACCTGGGTGGCTCAGTGGGTTAAAGCCTCTGTCTTCAGCTCAGGTCATGATCCCAGGATCCTGGGATCAAGCCCCGCATCGGGCTCTCTGCTCAGCGGGGAACCTGCTTCCTCCTCTCTCTCTGCCTCCTTCCCTGACTACTTGTGATCTCTGTCTGTCAAATAAATAAATAAAATCTTAAAAAAAAACATGGATTTTGTCATTTACAAACCCCTATGATACAGGCTTCAAAGCCATATCATCCTTATTTTTGGAGATAGAGGTCAACCCAAACCGAATGTCAACTAGCTAGTTAGTGTATACTTAAAATTAGAAACCAGATATTTTCCCTTCTACCATGAGTTTTTTGTTTCTATTAACCTTCAAACTAATTTATTTCACACACTTTTCTCATTTGCTTCCTCTATAATAAAACTTATAATTGTCCTGTCTCAAATCCTCTTCTTTTTGAGAAGACATAATGTGTGCAAGATTAAGAGAAGAAATGGATAAAGAGCAGGAAGAACACAGATAAAAATATTCAACCCTACAGACTGTGTGAACTGTTTAAGTTCTGTCTGCTGGTCACAGGAAATGCTGTGAAATATCCATTATTTTGAGTTCTGTACTATAAATTGCACTTTTCTTGTCTCTATACTAACAATTTCCTTGCTATAATGATTTTCTTATAATATTGAATAATGCAATTCTTTAGGAGTTCCATATTTATTTTTAGATTTATTGATACTCTGACAAAATCCTAATTACTGGTCATCTGAGAGAATAAAAGAAGTTCACGAACTTCATTTTACTAGACATATATTTAGAAATGCAGACTTTTTCTATGCAATTTCCTAATATAGAATTGGAAAGAATAACTGTCAGGCCACCATCTGTCTCTCACCTTTCTCTGGCAGTTGCTGTTCCAGGCATGATCTCACTCTTGGAAAGGAGTTCCTGGAAACCATCACATGCAAAAACTGGCAAAGAAGAGACAGTGCACTCGTACCTGATAGAACAGAGGAACCAGTTTAGAAGAGTCTATGAGTCCTATTTTATCTCAATGTCTAGACTAATAAAATTAGGTTAGGGTTAGCAAAAATCATGGTTATTTGAAAGCTATTGCCAAGACATCTGGAAACTTAATAGACGTTCCAGAGGTCTTTGACCAAATACTACCTTTTTTACCTATAAAAAGGCTATCATGACCCCTTTCAATTGATATATTAGGCTGACCTTTGGTCATGAAATATTAAGGCTGTTGTGACAAAACCTCACTCATTTCTATAGAGACACACAATATCTGGTTGCTGCTTCCTCCCTCAAGCCTCAGATAATGAAAAGCACATTGCATACCACTTGAACAAATTTAAACAAAACAAAGCAGTAGAATAGTTCACATTTATCTCTGATTGCATTTTATCTTTTTTCAGCGATGGCCTAATAGTCACCTTTTTTTTTTAACTTTAGCACCTCTGAACAGGATGTTTATATTATTTTTTTAACGATTAGCAATTCTTAACTTGCATTATATAATAAAAGAGAAAAGAAATACTCAGATATAAGGTTAAACCTTCTCTTTCTGCTAAATCCATTGTAAATCACTGCAGCATATAAATGTTAGAGTTCAAACGTTGAATAAATCGACTGACTTTAAAGTCCATGTTTCTGATTCTCAAAACATATATTTGATTTTTAAAAATCTCAACTTTCACAAGTTTGTCTGTAATAGTAAAATTAGTTTTGGAGGATGCCAATAGGTATAAAGAAATCAAATTTGTTTTTACTCTAATAGAATGCATTCTTGACTCAGTTGTAAGAATGGTTTTGGGGCCAGGAAATGAGAGAAGAAATAATTTAAAAAGCTATATTTTCACAAGATTTACAGTTTAAATTACTCAGATAATACATATTAATTAATCCTATGTGCTGGGCAAGAAAGTTCTTATTACCCTCATTCTATTGACAAGGAACCTGAGGATTAGTTAAGAAATTTCCAAAGTTATTCTTAGTGTAAATGGCAACACAAAAACGATCACAGATCCTTCTGACTCCTCACCTCATTTTTCTTTCTTTTAAATATAAAATTTATTTATGTATATAGTAGTTCCCCTTATCCATGAGGAATATGTTCCAGGACCCCGGGGATGCCTGAAACTGCAGATAGTCCCAAACCCAATGTATACTGTGCTTTTTCCTGTATCTAAACACATACAATAAAGTTTGATTTATATATTAGGCACAGTTAAAGATGAACAATACTTATTAATAAAATAGAACAATTATAACAATATGCTATAATAAAAGTTATAAAAAGGTGGCCTCTCTTTCAAAATTTCTTAGCATACTATAATCACCCTTCTTCTTGTGATAATGTGGGATGATAAACTGCTCACATAACAAGATGAAGTGAAGAGACTGAAATACACATTGTGACATAGTTAGGCAACTACTGACTTTTTGACCATACATCACAAGGAAGACTATGTCTTTCAGACAGTCCTGTGTTTGACCTTGGGTAACTTGAAACCTCATGAAGCAAAACCACACAGAAGGAGCAACTACTGTTATTTATACATATGAAATAAAGCTATTTTTAGGGTGTGGTATGATAAATTTTGACAACTGGCTACATGGCTTAACCACCATAGCCATCAAGATTATAGACTATTATGGTACCTCAGATTTTTGTTGTTGTTCCTTCCTATACTACACTCTCCACTCTAAGCTCTAAGCAGCCACTGAACTATTTTCTGGTATAAAAGATCATTTTTTTCTAGAGTTTTATATAAGTAGAAACAGTTACTATGTGCTCTTTTGTGACTGGTTTCTTCCATTCAGGATAATGCTTTAATAGCATGTATCAGTAGTTTATTCCATTTTAGTGCTGAGCAGTACTCCACAGGATATGCCATAGTTTGCTTACCCATCATTCAACTGTTAACGGATGTTTGGTTGTATACAAGTCTTTGTGTGGATATTCCTTTCTCATTTCTCTTGAGAAAAGACTAAGAGCAAAATGTTTCTCAAACTGTATCATTTTATATCCTCACAAATAATGTATGAGAGCTCTAGTTCAGTGTGAACATGATCTGTCACTTGCTTCTTGGTCCCAGGATTGTATTAATTACCAATCCTCTGTAACAGCATAACTACAAATTTAAAACATCTTAAAATACACACCTTTATTTTCTTTTTTTTCTGTGAGTCAGGAGTCTAGGCATGGTTTAGACTGGTCTTTGGGCTCTACAATCTTTTATTACCTGTAAAGGTAATCCCATACATTCCATCATTTTTTATGTATTCTCAAGTCACTATTTTTAAATTTAGCCATTCCTGTGGATGTGAAATAGTTAACAGTGTGGTTTTAACTTATATTTTATGTTATTTTAGTTGTAAATTTTACTTTTATGAACATCATACCTTCAAGATTCATGGTTACTATTCGTGCTTTTGATATTTAACTCTTTATAAGCATATAAAATAATAAAAATGCATTTGATATTCATCTGTATTTTAACTATTTTTGGAGTTCTACATTTCTCTGTGTGGATCCAAATTTCTACCTGGTGTCATATTCCTTATGATAGAAGAATTTACCTTAGCATTTCTTGTAGTGAGGTTGTGCTGATAAAGAATACTTTTTAGCTTTTATTTCTCTGAAAAACTTCTCTGAAAAAAATATTTACTCTTTTTTAATTTGCTGGAAGATATTTTTGCTATATATACCTAAATTGGGGGTGATTTGGGTACTTTAAAAACATACATTCCTTGTTCCTGGTGGAAATTCTGTTGTGTTTATACTTACTCTTCAATATAATACTGCTTTTAAGATTTTTCTTTATCATTTGTATTTAGCAAGTTGATTTTGATGTTCCTTGGTATATATCCTGCTCATAATTCACTGACCTTTTGCATCAGTAAGTTTATAATTTTTGCAACATTTGGGACTCATTTATTTACTATTTCTTCGGTTAATATTTCCTAACTTTTTTCCTTCTGGGCTTCACATTATATTTATATTACATTTTTTATATTTTCCCAGAAAATGCTATGGCTCTGTCAATTTACTATTAGTCTTTATTGTTCTCTGATCTATTCATTTTGGTGGGATTCTACTGCTATATCTTCAAGTTAAAGAATCATCTCCTCTGTAGAATTCAATTCACTTTTAATTTCATCCAGTCAAATTTTTATTTCTGATACTGATTTTTAACTCAAAAATTCTATTTGTTTCTTTTTAATTACTTTGTTCTTCTTCTTATTTTTGTATAAACATATAATGTATTATTAGCCCCAGGGGTACAGGTCTGTGAATCGCCAGGTTTACACACTTCACAGCACTCACCATAGCACATATACCCCCCAAGGTCCATAACCTGACCACCCTCTCCCTACCCCTCCCCCTGGCCACCCTCAGTTTGCTTTGTGACATTAGAGTCTCTTATGGTTTGTCTCCCTCCCAATCCCATCTTGTTTCATTTATTCTTTTCCTAACCCCAAACTCCCCACATTGCATCTCCACTTCCTCATATCAGGGAGATCATATGATAGTTGTATTTCTCCGACAGACTTATTTCATGAAACATAATACCCTCTAGTTCCATCCACGTCATCATAAATGGCAGGATTTCATTACTTTTGATGGCTGCATAGTATTCCATTGTGTGTGTGTGTGTGTGTGTGTGTGTGTGTGTGTGTGTGTGTATATATATATATATATATATATATATATATATATATATATAGCACGCATCTTCTTTATCCATTCATCTGTTGATGGACGTCTAGGTTCTCTCCATAGTTTGGCCATTGTGGACATTGCTGCTATAAACATTCGGGTAAATGTGCCCCTTTGGATCACTACGTTTGTGTCTTTAGGGTAAATACCCAATAGTGCAATTGCTGGGTTGTAGGGTAGCTCTATTTTCAACTTTCTAAGGAATCTCCATGCTGTTTTCCAGAGTGGTTGCACCAGCTTGCATTCCCACCAACAGTGTAGAAGGGTTCCCCTTTCTCCACATCCTCGCCAGCATCTGTCATTTCCTGACTTGTTCATTTTAGCCATTCTGACTGGTGTGAGGTGGTATCTCATTGCGGTTTTGGTTTGTATTTCCCTGATGCCCAGTGATGTGGAGCACTTTTTCATGTGTCTGTTGGCCATCTGGATGTCTTCTTTGCAGAAATGTCTGTTCATGTCCTCTGCCCATTTCTTGACTGGATTATTTGTTCTTTGGGTATTGAGTTTTCTAAGCTCTTTATAGATTTTGGATACTAGCCCTTTATCTGATATGTCGTTTGCAAATATCTTTTCCCATTCTGTCAGTTGTCTTTTAGTTTTGCTAACTGTTTCCTTTTCTGTGCAAAAGATTTTGATCTAGATGAAGTCCCAATAATTCATTTTTGCCCTTGCTTCCCTTACCTTTGGCAATGTTCCTAGAAAGAAGTTGCTGCGGCTGAGGTCAAAGAGGTTGCTGCCTGTGTTCTTCTCAAGGATTTTGATAGATTCCTTTCTCACGTTGAGGTCCTTCATCCATATTGAATCGATTTTCATGTATGGTGTAAGGAAATGGTCCACTTTCATTTTTCTGCATGCGGCTGTCCAATTTTCCCAACACCATTTGTTGCAGAGGCTGTCTTTTTCCCATTGGACTTTCCTTCCTGCTTTGTAGAAGATTAGTTGACCATAGAGTTGAGGATCTATTACTGGGCTCTCTATTCTGTTCCATTGATCTATGTGTCTGTTTTTATGCCAGTACCATACTGTCTTGATGATGACAGCTTTGTAATGGAGCTTGAAGTCTAGAATTGTAATGCCACCAACTTTGGCTTTCTTTTTCAACATTCCTCTGGCTAATCAGGGTCTTTTTTGGTTCCACATAAATTTTAATATTATTTTTTCCATTTCTTTGAAAAAAACTGATGGTATTTTGATAAGGATTGCATTAAATGTGTACATTGCTTTAGGCAACATGGACATTTTCACAATATTTGTTCTTCCAATCCATGAACATGGAACATTTTGCTATGTCTTTGTGTCTACCTCAATTTCTTTCATGACTACTTTATAGTTTTCTGAGTACAGCTTCTTTGCCGCTTTGGTTAGCTTTATTCCTAGGTATCTCATGGTTTGGGGTCCAATTGTAAGTGGGATCAACTCCTTAATTTCCCATTCTTCTGTCTTGCTGTTGGTATATAGAAATGCAACTGATTTCTGTGCATTGATTTTATATCCTGACACTTCACTGAATTTCTGTAAAAGTTATAGCAGATTTGGAGTGGAGTCTTTTGGGTTTTCCACATATAGTATATCATCTGCAAAGAGTGATAGTTTGACTTATTCTTTGCCAATTTGGATGCCTTTCATTTCTTTTTGTTGTCTGATTGCTGAGGCTAGGACTTCCAGTACTATGTTGAATAGAGGTGGTGATAATGGACATCCCTGCCATGTTCCTGACCTTGGTGGAAAAGCTGTCAGTTTTCCTCCATTGAGAATGATATTTGCAGTGGGTTTTTCATAGATGGCTTTGATAATATTGAGCTATGTGCCCTTTATCCCTACACTTTGAAGAGTTTTGATCAGGAAGGGATGCTGTACATTGTCAAAACTTTTTCAGCATCTATTGAGAGTATCGTATGTTTCTTTCTTTTATTAATGTATTGTTTGATTGATTTGCAGATGTTGAATTAACCTTGCAGCCCTGGAATAAATCCCACTTGGTCGTGGTGAATAATCCTTTTAATGTATTGTTGGATCCCATTGGCTAGCATTTTGGTGAGAATTTTCGCATCTGTGTTCATCAAGGATATTGGTCTGTAATTCTCTTTTTTGATGGAATCCTTGTCTGGTTTGGGGATCAAGGTGATGCTGGCCTCATAAGATGAGTTTGGAAGTTTTCCTTCCATTTCTATTTTTTGGAATAGTTTCAGAAGAATAGGAATTAATTCTTCTTTAAATGTTTGGTAGAATTCCCCCAGGAAGCCATCTGGCCCTGAGCTTTTGTTTGGTTGGATATTTTTGATGACTGAATCTCTTTATTGGTTATGGGTCTGTTCAGGTTTTCTATTTCTTCCTGGTTCAGGTTTGGCAGTTTATATGTCTCTAGAAATGCATCCATTTCTTCCAGATTGTCAAATGTTTTGGCATAGAGTTGCTCATACAATGTTCTTATAATTGTTTGTATTTCTTTGGTGTTGGTTATGATCTCTCCTCTTTCATTCATAATTTTATTTATTTGGGTCTTTCTCTTTTCTTTTTGATAAGTCTGGCCATGGGTTTTTCAATCTTATTAATTCTTTCAAAGAACCAGCTCCTAGTTTCATTGATTTGTTCTATTGTTTTTTATTTGTTTGTTTGTTTCTATTTCATTGATTTCTGCTCTGAGCTTTATGATTTCTCTTCTCTTGCTGGGTTTAGGCTTTCTCTGTTGTTCTTTCTCCAGCTCCTTTAGGTGTAGGGTTAGGTTGTGCATTTGCGACCTTTCCTCTTTCTTGAGAAAGGCTTGTATCACTATCTATTTCCTCTCAGGACTGCCTTTGCTGTGTCCCACAGACTTTGGACCGTTGTGTTTTCATTATCATTTGTTTCCATGGTTTTTTTCAATTCTTCTTTAATTTCCTGTTTGATCCATTCATTCCTTAGAAGGATGCTGTTTAGTCTCCGTGTATTTGGGTTCATTCCAAATTTTCTCTTGTGATTGAGTTCAAGTTTCAGAACATTGTGGTCTGAAAATATGCAGAGAATGACCCCAACCTTTTGATACCAGTTGAGACTTGATTTATGGCCCAGGATGTGATCTATTCTGGAGAATGTTCCGTGTGCACTAGAGAAGAATGTATATTCTGTTCTTTTGGGATGGAATGTTCTGAATATATCTGTAATGTCCATCTGGTCCAGTGTGTCATTTGAGGCCTTTATATCCTTGTTGATCTTTTGCTTGGATGATGTGTCCATTTTAATGAAGGGAGTGTTAAAGTCCCCTACTATTTTTGTATTATTGTCGATGTGTTTCTTTGATTTTGTTGTTAATTGTTTTATAAACTTAGCTGCTCCCATTTTAGGGGCGTAGATATTTAAAATTGTTAGATCTTCTTGTTGTACAAACCCTTAGAGAGGGTGGAGAAGTAGCAGGCTGAGACGACATCAGACAGCAGGAGAGCAGCTAGATAGCCTATCAAACCATTCCGAACACCTACGAATCCAACAGGAGATTGAAGAGAAGGAAAACAATAATTCTAGAAACAGAAAATTGACCACTTTATAAAAGGTAGGACCAGCAGAGAAGTGAATCCAACGCGACGGGAAGATAGACCCCGGGGGGAGGGGCTGGCTCCCAGCAAGCGGCAGAACAATGGAGAACAAAATCAGGACTTTTAAAAGTCTGCTCCAGGGAGGGACATCACTCCAGAGGCTAAACTGGGGTGAAGACCACACGGGGACAGTGTGGACTCAAGTCCCACAGGGTCACAGAATGATCGGGGGTGTCTGAGTGTCGCAGAGCTCACAGATATTAAGAGTAGGGAAGCTGGCTGTGGAGACAGAGCCGAGGTTTCCTAGAGCTGTGGTCTGTGACACGGGCCGGTGCTCTGTGTGAGGGGTGCCCACAAATCCGGGAAGACTCCGACCTGGGAGAGCTCAGGGATCTACGGGGTTCGGAGACTCCAGGTGGGAATCTGCCAGAGACAGAGATGGTTGGTCACAGGCTGGGTGAGCTCGGAGCACTCCCAGAAGCCAGTGAGAGGGGACTAATTACGCATGATTTTCTCTAAGCGCGGCAAGAGGCTGGGGAGACGGGAGTGATTAAACGCTTCTCTCTGAAGGTGCACTGAAGACTGGGGCCCCTAGCTCTCAGCTCCTCCAAGCCGGAGATGGGGAGGCCACCATTTTCAATCCCATCCTCCGGAACTCTATGGAAAGCATTCAGGGAACAAAAGCTCCTAAAAGGGAACCTGAGAGGATTATTTCGCCCGGCCCCTGGTAAGGGCATTGCAATTCCGCCTGGGGCAGAGACACTGAGAATCACTACAACAGGCCCCTCCCCCAGAAGATCAACAAGAAATCCAGCCAAGACCAAGTTCACTTAACAAGGAGAACATCAGATTCTTATCTGGACAAAATGATATAGGAATCGGTCCACACCCCGGTATCTAATAGTAAAATTTACAAGTCTTAGCAACAAAGAGAAAATCCTGAAGGCAGCACGGGACAAGAAGTCTGTAACATACAATGGTAAAAATATTAGATTGGCAGCAGACTCATCCACAGAGACCTTGCAGGTCAGAAAGAACTGGCATGATATATTCAGAGCACTAAACGAGA